>OY979717.1:71181498-71321498 GCA_963855995.1 Muricea muricata | reverse complement strand
CAATACCTTGGCACTCAAGGTATTTAATGGACCGATTGCATTATGGACAGAATCTTGAAAAAAGCTGAAGTGGAAAAATTGATTACCACGGCATTGAAGACCGTCCTAAAATTAGTAAAATTGCAAAGTTTGGTCGCGAAATGTTGTAAAATGAGGAAAATATAGCCCTACAAAGTTTGCGAATTTTGTATACTTTTGTATTACGCGCTGAAAATTGATACCGTTTTCTCGATGTTGGTATCAATTTTCCGTGCGTAATACAAAAATATATAAAATTTGCAATCTTCATAGGCTTACATTTTCCACATTTTACAACGTTTCGCAACCAAACCTAGCAGCTTTACTAATTTTAGGATGCTCTTCAATGCTGTGGTCATAAATTTTCCTGTTTAAACTTTTTTTCAAAATTTTGCCCATAATGCAATCGGTCCATTACGATCAGTTTCCACGCAAACACAAGAAAGTTCATCTTCCTCCGGATTATATAAATACAACGCTTATACACCAGATTTGCTGATATACTACACTAAACTATCGACGCAAAGTAAGTGTCACCAGCTCATTAATTGTCATGTTTAATTTTGTTAATTAACTAAGGAACGGCGAGCATTCTCATACGTACCTTTATGGCAATGTTTTACTGTTCTGTGTGTTCATATATATGGATATATGTTACACTTAAGGGAAGACAATTTTCCAGCGAATCCTATGCTGAAAAGGCTTTCAATGATTTAACGTCCACAATGATTTAAGTGCAGAAACAATCATCATCACATTCATGACATAACTTTTTATTATTATAACCTCTGAAAGAGAAACCAATCAAAGAGAGTAACAGAGCGTTGAAGGCGTGTGTTATCACTGACTCTGGCTGTGCGATTTGAAAAGAAAGTTTGTACTAATGCATGCATTTATTTACGAGTATCCGCTCAAAAAATCAAACAATTCTCTCCCTCTGCAATTTACATGGATCCGATTCTTGATTTTGCCAGATTTAACCGGAAATATCCACATTCTTCCTGGTGTTCGGGTTATATAACCGACTTACATCCACCACTCACAATAATACAGTCTCAAAACAATGGACTGGTCGTTCTTATACGATCTCGGGATCTTATCATCATCTGAATCAATTGCATATTCTCACCAGAAGGTTCACTCTCGTCGAAACCTGTCGTTTCACATCGAGCTAAACAAGTGCACATAGTGCCGTTCGCTACTCGTTCCCATTATTCAAACGGACGCAATGCTATTTTTTAACAAGAAACAAATACCTTCACAAATTCTTCACATTGGAAATTGTCACTGATGCAATTTTAGTGTGCTGAATGAGAAATAGCAATGCACTTGTTTAGGGCACTGGAACGCACGGGCCAAACTGCTTAAAGCGTCACTAGTGATTTATTTAGAGTGAACCTTAGTTAATTTTCTACTGTGTATTCTGTGATGTGGTGTATCACAGGGAAGTAACTTAGAACCATTCTCTTCCCAGTGTATATTAACGACCATCCCAAGTGCAGCAGTACTGAGAATGTTGAGTAGTATATATTTTACTTTACACTGAAGCTAGATTTTCAGTGTTTATAAATAAATGTTCAAATGTTCAATACCGTATTTTTTATTTTTGAAATAGCGCGCATTCTGGTTGATTACTCATCAAAGATCAAACGCATACGACTATTACCCTTGCAGCTTTAATTTCCTCTACATACGAAAAACATAAACTTTCATCATCCTGATAGGGGTTCGTGCATATCCTCCACTCATCTATTCCGTTACTCATAAGTTACGTAGATTACGTAGCTATAGCAAAAACAATAAAAAAGTAAATTATTCACTCTCAACACTTCACTTAATTTTTGCTATGATTTCCGAGGATATGCGAGGGTGAATAATACTGTAAGAACCTCGAGCGTCGGGATTTGTATGACACAAATCCCTCCTCGGTTTTTAAGCAATACATGTATCTCAGTTTAAATCATGCATGCCGAATCGAGCTCATTTGACTTTCTAAATTGAAATATCTGCGCATTGTGTCAATTAATATTGCTTTTTAATATACGTATTTAAATATCCTCTCTCTTTTCCGATTCCATTCATGATCAATTTATTTCTTGCACTTTGGGGTGCAGGAAATTCCTTTGGACACAATATATGCCCCAACTGCATAGTAGGTAACGTAACCAGTGTATCTCATCGTACTCTGCCACTGGCTTTTCGTAACAGGAATACGTATGCGGCGAATCTGTACAACGCACACAAAGCTGCAAGGAGCCAAAAATTTCGCTTGAAATTATCCTTAAAGAAAAAATAATCTATTGTAATTGACGCAGTAAAATCATGCATATGTTAAAATATTGCTTCAGGGCCATCCCGTTAAAAAACCCGGAAATCAATTGATAGAAACACTTCTTAAAAAGTGAATGTGCGTTTGAAACGTTCTGTTTGGACAAGTGGCAGAATGGCTTTATGACCTCGTTCTTGAATCTTAGCTTGTCTTTTTTTGCTAGCTGGAAGAGGCGATTGATGATTCTCATTGCTCATGTTTCCTTATAGAAACATATTTGGCAGTTAACGCTTGACTAAGCTATGGAACAGGTTGATATATATAAGCTCAAGAACAGACTGACAGTAATTTTTACATATTATTTTTACGACTAATAACAGTTAGATACATAGATAATTTAAGGCATTGCTTATAAATTCAATTAGGTTTCGCAAATTACAACGAGCCGGTTAGAATACTATAATTTGACTTTAGTAGCGAATTTGTTCTGGGACTAAATTTGTTCGAGTTTGTTACATAGGTATTGTGGGAGACCACTCCATATTGGAATCTCATGTTCTAGAACAGTCCTTATGTTGGATTATAGGATGTAAGACCCACTTTGGTCGGTAGATTTGCACGACGAGACTCTCGAAGATAAAACAATGGTTTATTTGCTTTCTTTATGATTTTATCAATGTGCCTTTTCCACTTCAGGTTGTTATTGATATGAAGAACAAGAAGCTTAAAAGAGTTCAATCTTTCAATCACAACATCGTCAATTAAAAGTACGATGGTGGCCACTAATCGAAACTCTAAAATAGATCCACATATTTTTGTTTCAAGATTCAAGCATGCGTTCTGCGGAATTTCAAGTCGTGACTAAAATAAGAACAGCTAAAATTCCGGTTCTTAACTAAGCCATGCCATGCGTCTCAATCAGTACTCTTAAACAGTTAACCTCATTTTTTGTTTGCACAAGTCGACGCAATTATTTAGGCGTGTAGTTTTAATATAAAAACAGATAAAAATTTACCCTATCTTACTTCTTCGTCCGAATTACTAATATTGACCTAACGATGATAGTTTCCCTTCGTTAACTTAGAGCGTCACACTAGCCACTAGTCCTAAAATTTTTACTCAGTAGGCTATCTTGCGATTGCATGAAAGCAACTTAAAAATGCAAGCTGCAAACGAGTTCAAATTTGCACAATAATTAATAAATAAGAAACAAAGATTGGTACCTCGTCAAGTTGATAAAAATTTAAAACATGTCGACCATTTTGTAAGCAATGTTTTGATGTTGTTTTTCCACAGCCTTGAAATAAAAATGTGTAATAGAATTAAAAATGTGAAATAGAAATAGAAATAGTTCAATATTCAGTTTAATATTTAATATTTAGTTTTCGTTAGAATAAAAATTTTTTTGTTTATTTACCTGTGATCGTATCGACATTTCGCCATTGATTTATCATAAAATTTTCAAAACCAAAGTTAAACCAGGATATGTATCGTAACCATTTGAGACTGTCTGGAATTGTACTAGATCATGTGGTCGTAATGATAATTAATTACAATATCACTACTATATATAAATCAATAAATAAATTAATCACTATACACCTGGAAAGAACATATAGTAAAATTAGTTAAATTACAAAGTCTTGTGGGCAAATTCGGAATTTAGTCTACAAATTTTTTTTGGAAACTTCTCAGATTTTTTAACATTTCCCTAGAAAGGTTTTTTAGTAATTTTAGTTGTTGTGTTCTAATTTTGTAGATAAAAATTCATGTAACCAAATTCAAACTATCTTTTTGTTTGTGTCTACGCAGACTTGTGCACGGTGAACACAATGAATTTTTGGTATAATGAAGCAATCGTCCAATAGCGTTGCCTCGCCGAAGTACTCAACCGTACTATTGAAATATTAATAGGCAAAATTTCAAAAGATTTATGCATGAACGGTGAAGCCAACTCAACATAAAATCGCAGCTCGTTGCAAACGCTTTGAAGTTTGCCGAGTTTCCAGACCATGTCTGCATTGTATAACATCGGCACATTGTCAATTTACTCGCCAAGTTACCCGTTCACTCAATCGATTATGATCACTCAAATATATCCGATGGCGGGTGTTCGGCTGGTTCCTCATTCTTAATATCCCAGTACTCAACTTACTTGTTAGAAACAAAGAAGCCACCAAATATCAGTAGAGGTAAAATGAGGACTGGACCGCTTGCAATAGCACGTGACAGAGAATTCGTCGCTGTAGATACAAGATAACCTAAATAACATAAAACGCGATTGTTTTCTAACATTGACCCGACTGATGTGGACGTTAGTGGAGAAGAACGAGAAACTGAGCATCAGAAATCTTTGTACGTTTACATGTGGGTATTCAGATCATATTCACTAGAGATCTATGACGTCACTAGCTCGATGATGACTTCCGAATTCCGACGCAAGTAATTTATTCGTTCAAGCAAATGCTTAAATCTGTTTTGCCCATTTATAATTGATTTAACGTCCCTGCTAAAAATGACAACGCAGTTGAAAGACCATAAGATTCAAATTTCGGAACTTCGAGTTTATATTGATTTCAAGCAATACTGTATGTACGAAGTCAAGAAAGAACCAAATAATTTTCGGTAATTAGAACTAGTGTAATTTTAGGTACTTTTTTTACTAGCTGTAGTTTTAATCATTTAAGAATGAAGAGCCATGCATGTAATATATTATTCACAAGAGCCATGTGATATATTATTCACAAGAGCCATGTAATATATTAATATATATGTAATATATTACTATAATTGATATTATTATTACCTTATCTGCTTGAAGCCTAGGTTGTCTAATTATGGAGACAAATAAATTGTTTCAATAGTATTTGATCGTTCTTGTGATGACTGTAATTACTACCGTAATCTATCTAATACTCTTCACAGCTGTCTCAACGGTACTATGTTGCGTGGTCAATTAAGCTTACTCCATAATATGACATACCAAATGACACAGACGTGTGACAAACTAACAATGCTGTACCACATGCAAGCAAAAATGCTTCTGAATTTTCTTTCAAACCTATACGAGAAACGCGCATACAATTATAACTTTCATACTACCTTCTAACCTTGGTGCAAATGCAAAAATTTAAAGAAATAATGAACTTTTCTCCTTTATACCTGACATCCAGTATGCAATGGACATTAAAATTATGGTTAAAATTGAATCCAGTGGAATCTAAAATAAAATAATGGACAGTCAGGTATTTTATATAACAGCGGGAAACATGTGATGGGAGAGTATGACACCCTCTTCTGACACTCTCCTTCTCCGCAGGCGTTTCGTTCAGGAAAAGCCGTTGGCGGGCCAGCTGCAAATTAGACACATGTGAAATCTGCGGAGAAGGTAGGAAGGTAGGTGAGTCAAAAATCTGGACGTGAACCACACCCAAGCAAATGATCTCGGTATATAGCTCTTCGCAAATATTTAAAAAACAAAGCGATAAACAACGCTCATTACCCCGACAAGAGATTTGGCTAAGAAATAAACACTTGTACAGTATAACCCTTTTTCATTTTCTCGTAGAAATAAATCTGTTTCTACAGGAAATGTCTAAAAGAAACAAAAATATGGAATTTTATACTTTCGCTTATAAACTTTCAGGCAGATTGGACACCCATCGTGTGCTTTGTTCATCATTAGTTTTTTTAAATTTGTAACCTGTATTGCATGGTTTGATAGCAAGGTCAGACGAGACACGCCGTTACAGGAGAACCATGCAAATATTGGTTAATAAATTGCGATTTATCTAAGTACAATGAAGAATTTTCGTTTGATGTACATGGATGTGGATACGCAAGAATACTTACAAAAAGAACCCCTTGAAACGAAAAAAACGTTATATTTAAAACAAGGAAAAACAGAAGACCAGAAAAATTTCGAATATCTTCTTGGTCTTCGTCAAGTTGAAAATAAACTTGTCCAGAAATGAATCCAAGAATCTGTAACAAAATGTTTTGAAACTTTTAGGCGTTAACGTTTACACGCAATGCCTTATAACCACCATTTTACATACTGTGACTCACCACGGCTTGAATTGCTCTTAAAAACAAAGAATTTTTATCCCGTTTTACTGTAATAAAGGAACGCCATAACACAACAAGAAACTGCTTAAAACGGCCCGCTTGGAAGCTAAAAAAGAGCAGCAAACTTAAATTTTTACTCCGAAAGAAACTACAAACTGTAAAAAGTCCCAGTCTGAGGAGGTTTCTTCTCTTAGTAGATTTTGTACATATATGGATCTCAACTATGTAAAACAATAGTTTAAATGCTTCAGTCGCGTTTTAGCAGTTATGGCAGTTTCTACTGAGTTAGCCAACTCTCTTCATTCCGCTGATACTGACATATACATGCAGTATACTGGCACCAAAGGTTGAAAACCACCCATATAATACACTGTCTTGTATTTATTCACTATTGTATAAAATATTCTTTGCAATGTTTACTATTTACTTACAAGGTTGTTTTATTATCTGGATCTTCAAACGATTCCTGTTATAAAATGATAAAAAAAATTTGAAAATGTAATTATAATTCTTCATTCGTCAAGCGGTTACAGAGTGACCTGCGCTTGTTTACAAAACGAAAATTTGTCCAACTATTTCTTGATTGCATTGCAAAAATCGTTTTCACGGTGTTATTTCCTTGATAGATTTCTCTAACTCTGTTCCTTCTCGAGATATACATCTTTATTCGATATGCAAATTACACAACTTAAACAACTTTTCAAAAATCAACAATAAGTTGCAACGTGAACGATATATTCCGCACAAAATTAAAATGCAGATACTAAGCGATTAATGAAGTTTACAACACAGTTTTAGTTGTTTCTTAGTGCCATATGCGAGAAAATCACCAATCTCAAGGATACTCACAATGTACTGTGATGTTAAAGGTTATTTAATCAACATATCGAATAAATTTGACTATCTTGGGAAGGAAGAGAGCAAGAAAAATTCCAAGAAGGTTACACTATCATTTTAAGCAATTATTGCAATGCAATCAATAAATAGTTGCTCATGCAAAATTTCGTCTCATAAGCCCTTGGGAGTAATTGCACTGTCTTGAATAATTTAATTGTCCAAAACGTCCAAAATTGTGCCGATGAGGTCGCTTATAAAATTATATGCATTAAGTACATTTTTTCATACGTCAACAAGGTGCCGCTTTTTCTGTTTAGCACTAAACAAACTTCTTTTAACGAAAGTAAAGTAAATATTCCAACATTTGTCGTGCGTGAAAACAAAAAGACAAAGTTGTCAAATGTGTCTGTATGGTTGTGTCTACTTTTATACATGTATAAAAATAAAGGCTTTAATATGATTGTAACATATATTACATACAATTGGTCCCAAGGCGCTTCTTGCCCTTGGGCGTATTTCAATTTCTTTGTATTTGTCATAAATATACTAGAATAGTAAAAAATAAAAGAGAAAAATACGGTTTTGTCAGTGTTACAGCCAGCACACTTGAAACTTGAATACTGTGAACGATGTATTAAACGTTCAATGGCGAAAATGTATTTAAAGATTAAAAAGAAAAGTATCACAGTACAATAAACAGAAGAATTTTAAGTTATTTTTATGGATAGATGAGCTACATCTTCAACATAAACACGGATTCATCTTACTTTGATTCGCTCCACTGATTGTTCGTACTCTGTAGGATTGACCGTAAGTGTTCGAATAAAAAAATCTACCGGATTAAAGTTTCCAGGACATGGAAATCCGATGCTGTTACAAGAAAAAAAAATTACAAACGTTTTCGAACCAGTAAGGAAGAACAAGCTAGGTTGTATCGAGCAGGGGGAATCTGGGAAGATAATTGTTAGAATAGCAAGCATACCTCCCAAAGTATGAGACTGCCTCATTACTTGGTCCTAGATACGTAATTCGACCATCAGCAAGTAGCATGATCCTAGAAAATATTGTATAAACTTTTCAACACAAATTAACCTGTTCTATCTCGAGAAGATCTCTGAAAATTATTTAGCATTGTACAATGTCTGTTATCCGTCCCTCTCTTCTTCTAGATTTTTATCTTTCAGCATTTTGAGGTGAATATAGGGATATCTCTCTCTTTCCAGACGTTTAAGTGAGGGTATTAAGCACCCAAAAGCGATATTTATATTCTCAACCGTTATTGAAGATAAAACTAAAAGAATTTTCCAGGACTATCAAAACGTTTCCAAGTAAGTTAAATTTTTCAAATTTGTATGGGCTTTCCAGGATTTTCAAAGACCGTGCAAACACTAGAAACGAATCCTTAATCAAAGTCCTTTTCTACTCTTGCCTAACTAAACCTCATGCACTAAACTCCAATGAAAAATTCACACAAAGGAATCTCCAGCTTTTTCTCGATCCGGACATGCAGTCATCTGCCTTCTGGCAAAAAAACGTTTGTTTTTTAGGCTCTCCGATGAAATAATCCTTCCAAACTACTTCAACGACAACTTAACATGTCTCCAACAAGCCGAGAGTTTCATGCAGTATCCAACACAATTCAGCTAGGTGTACATTTTATACATTGTGGCACTCCGGTTTCCTCCAACAGCATACAAGAATAGTTGAAGTGGGTTAGCTAAAAGGAATCTACGGTAATTGGTATATGCTGTTGTAGTGCTGTTGTAGTGCAAAGCTACAGAATGTGCTAAGTTAACTCATCCACCTCTGTGCGGTTCTCTCGCAAGTGCATGTAAAAGAAGGGTTTTTATAGAACGACACAAATGAATGCACTATATCAAATGTACTACACCTAATCACGAACATACTTATCAAACAAGAAGTAAACATCTGAAGCGGGTTGATCAAGAGTACATAAAATGGTGTATCCATTTTTGGCTAGTCTTTGAAGTGTCTCTACCAGCATGTAAGAGGAAAGTGAATCCAAGCCCGAGAGGGGATCATCTGCGAATAATATGAATTTCTGAGTTGATAACAGCTAAAATAGGATATATTAAATACTATTAGTATGCACGCATGCATCAAGTTTATTGATAAGTATGTAGACGTTATGTACTTTGCTATACAGCCTAGAACATACTTCGCTTACGTATACATGATGTCACAATGGAAACATTTCATTTTAAATATCGTACACCTATATGATATATAGACAAAGCAAAATGTATAATTGTGGTAGACCACCATCTGAAATTCCTTCTGGATGAAGCAGACTGCTGTAGTATATATATATATATATATATATATATATATATATATATATATATATATATATATATATATATATATATATATATATATATATATATATATATATATATATATATATATATATATATATATATATATATATATATATATATATATATATATATATATATATATATATATATTTATATATATATATTTATATATATATATATATATATATATATATATATATATATAAATCTATAGACTCTTGTGCAGTGACTGCGCTTACAATCTCTGTAGTATAAGCTACGGGAGGGAGATTGACAAGTACCAGCGTTCTACTGGTGTGTATTTAGGGAAGTGCATAAAGTGATGTAAACCAAGAACAAAAGTGATTAATCATTATAGTTAACGTACCTCTGATGCAATGGACAGACACTTCATAGCTCTACGTGGAATTCCATTCTCCAATCCAGGAGATCCAATTTGCACATGTTCCCACTCTTTAAGGCCAAACTGTTTACATTTACAAGCAATTTTACTGCATGTTGCAAGTTTTAGCACTTAAAATTACAAGATATTCATTGCACCTACTTCCTCCATCACATCCTCGACTCTTGATCGTCTATCTTCACCTGATACACTGCTTTCCATCCTTAGCAACGCCTAAAATATATAGCATAGTAACAAGACTGTGAGAATACTTATATATATGTAAACGTTTCATTAAAATTCCAAATTTTCTTCGACGGAGAATGAAGAAAGGAGAATCATAGTTACTGTGTCTCCTAACAATACTCTTCTACAGTCGATGAATGATATGAACGCTTAGAAACAAGGTTGACTAAATAAGGTTGAGCGGGATTCTCTACAATCAGCAGACCTTGCTTTATAAGGTTAAGTGTTCTTAGATCACCGCAACTAAATTAATTTGTATATAATTTTTACTTTTTGACGACACTCGTAAAAGAGAATCGATCGAGTGAGGCTAACAAAATCATGAATGTTTTATTGGAAACATTGTAAGGTTAGTGCTTATGGCATAGAGCCATCCAGCGAGTAAGTTACAGCTAAGAATTTTCAAGAATTCAGATTTCGGATTAAATCTTTGCACAAATCGACTCAAATAGAGAAGCTAATATCGTTGATTCGTCATGAATACGATTAGAATTCAAAAGATTATCGCATCAGTTACCTTTGAGGCAAACGTAAATATTAATGTAAAAATAGGAGCCAACCCCCGAATAGCCAACGAACAGAAGACAGTCAGCGGTGCATGATACATACGTAAGGACAAAATTCAAAGGTTCTGACTCGAGTGCCTCTTCTGTTCACTTTTTATTCTGTGATGCAGCTCATACCTGGAATACGAGGTGTTCCCGTACTGTAAGTGAACCAACAAATACGTCATTATCTTCAACATATGCAGATACATCTCTAATATTTATTCCAACAGGCTCTTCACGGACATACACAGTACCAGTTACTTCTAACTGTTCGATCTTGCGATGAGCTAATACATTGAGCAAGGTTGTTTTACCAGCTCCTCTACAGCAAGTAAAATTGAAATTACCCACCTGTCTTTCTAATATCACATGAATCAACCGTTGATTCACAATAAGTTTTCAGGACATCATGCATTGTAGAAAAAATAGAAAAATAGAAAAAAAAATATTGTTATAAATTTGTCTTTATTTCATATATGCGAGGTAGTGCATCGTTACAGGTATTTGATTTCTACAGTTCACTAGTCCTTTTCTTCTCGAGTTCGTTGTCTTCTTGTCTTGTTTTTGTTCTGTTTATTTGTTTAAGCCGCTCCACAGCTACTACCGATATTCAGTTGGGTGGACATTTTATAGTGGCGGTCGTACGATTTTTTCTACCCATGAACAAAAAGGTTGGCTGATGTCGACATAGCCAATTAGTTTTCAGGTCATAAATTTCTGAACTCTCGTACCAGCTCTTTTCCTTTTGCCCAATATCATTTAAAAAACGTTAAAACTTAACTTACCGTAGTTCACTTATTTAGTAAAATTTACTATCTTTATTTATTACTCATTCTACTATATTCCTGTATTCACATTGATTAAGAGCCTACATGCAGATAATTATGCGTATTTTGACGCGGACAAAATAAATCTCGTATCTGTCAAGGTCAGATTTTGACCTTGACAAATGAATGTCGTATTTGTCATGTCCATACGGTCCTAGTGTATTTTGGTGTAAGAAATTTGTGTTTAATCAAGTTTTTGTCTGTTTTGATTTTTATTCGCATCGCCGATTTTTCTTGGGGAATGAATAATAAAAGAATTATTGAATTCGGCTCTCATAGGATATCAAAATTATTCAGACCTGGATCAGCGTTATTCAGACCTCGGTCTGAAGAATTCTGAGTATCCTACTCAGTCTTATCCAATAATTTTTAAATATATGACCTCAACTTCAATGTTTGACTTTTACTCTACGACAATTTTACAATACTACATTTTTATGACGTAACAATTTCGTTACCTGACTACGCAAAATACGCCTACAATGATTGACGGCAATGCCTTAAACCTGTGCATGTGCAAGTACTAATATTTTCCCTACCTAAATAGATCCACACTCAATAGGTCCAAACGCTGACATGTTTAAGTTCCATTAGTTATTATGAGAACCCTAGAGGAAATGATAATTTGCCTGCTTGTGCAAGACAAGAATTTTGTATACTGTATCTGTTCTTGCCCATTATCGTTCCTACTGACGCATACTTTCCGTGTTTCAGTTTATAGTTGTAGTGCATTTATTTTAATTGCATTCATTCAAATGTTCTTCTAGTGCATACTATGTTCCTTCAAAATAATAAAAAATACAATTTTTTAACTATCAATTTACAAAAATTAAAACTTATCTTGTTAATTTTGAAACGAAATTCAGTAAAAATTGAGTATTTTATCGAGTATTGCCTTTTCCGATCAAGCTGTATGTTGCATTACAACTAAACATTTTTTTTTCATTTTTAGCGACTTGTTTTATCTGTGTTTTTATGCGATTTCCGTTAAATCCACGCAACTCGCGTAGAAATATCTCATGTTTCCATAAGTTATAGAAATACGTTAATTTTTTTCGAATTTTTACCAATCAGCGTCCATGTTTTCAAAAGGCATTTCATAATAACTGCTGTTTATCTTCACTAGAGAACTTAAAAACTTGGCAAAGTTATAATATATGAATATACTGGGTTGTAACCATATGTATATGCTTGAGGCTTGTATATATAGCAAGGAAACCATTTGGAACGACGCCCGGAGCCGAGGAAGACTATAGAGAGCATGACAATAAATATCTTTAACTGGAAAAAATATCCGGCAAATCGAAATGAATTGACTTGAATGGAGCAGACGATTCATTTACACTCGGGTGAACACATTAACTCGACTGACTCCACTCACATGAATCAATTTGAATGTGACCCTCGTCCCTCAAGTAACTCGTTATATAGTGTAACAAATTGAAAATGACTGAATAGTAGAAATAATGTAGATGTGGGAACAGGGAAAAACTATCGGTAATAAGATCGACGTATGATTTCTGGGATTGCCATTAAGTTAGATTATCGTCGAACACGTTGAATTTAAAGATTTTTTATACTGTGTTTGTAACTGTTCTAACTGCCGTGGCACATGCTTGCATTTCATGCACGCATATATGTTCTGCGTGGGAGCGGCTGAACTGAGGTAGAGTTATGAAGTAGAGAGTTATCTTGTAGGGTTATCAATTCGAAGATTTATGCACACACCTTGCCCAATTTTGCCATTGACCTCACCCAATTTCTTAACCCTCGGGACGTTTTCTTAAACTAAGATGAGAAAGTTATATTTGACCCATGATTTGACGTAACTCTCTCTTGTCAACATTTTTGAAGATGTTTGAGAACTATCGTTCTTTGATAACTCTGAGCTGCATTCACGATTCCGACTATAAAGGGAGTTCTCTCAGCCGTTTTGTGGAAACCTTTTTTCAAAAGCTTACCTGCAGATAACTCTCTTCATCGTCTAAATCGTAAATGTGGATCAAAGGTATAAAAAATGATAACTCTCCAACATCTTCATTAATATTGGCAAGAGAGAGTTACGTCAAATATGTTGGTTCTCTCATGTTGGTTCAAGGAAACGTCGGGAGAATTAGGAACTGTGTGTGGTCATTGGGAAAAGTAGTCGTTGTTTGGGCATGGCTTGGATATAATTCTCCGAAATCATAACTCTCTCTATTAACTCTGTCTTTATTCATGCTCGTTTTATATGCTTTTTTGAAGTTGATCTCCCCTATGGTTTAAGACTTCTCCTCTGGATTTTCGTTCGTCTCATAAGAGGGTCCTGAAGGTTCGGGTAATAGGAGGAGGTGGGGGTCTTATTCCCATGCCCCAGCCTAAATTTTGACTAAATCCTATTGTTACAGTCGGCAAATCCTATCGTCCTACTGTCTTGTTAAATTCTTGATTCCATTCCCATATAACTCTATTTTTCTCTTCCAGATTTATGCTGGGAATGTGCAAGACAATCAGGGCTACAAGTCGGAGTTTGTTCAACCTCATCGACATAAACTTTTTAATATAACAGTTCTCCTGAAAAATCATTTTTGAATATAAACATTTTTGTCATGGATTAGAAGATTCACCTTGGTCCAAGAATAGCAACAAGACTTTTGTGAGGGACTTCACCATTTGCTGAAAAGAAATAACATCATCATTGATTATGCTAATATATCATAATTATTATTCATTTTGATTCTTATTGTTTGTTTTATTTAACCATATTGATTTACTGGTAAAAGTCGACATGATCTCTATTAGGTCAGAGAAATTAACTGTCTTGAAGACAAAAAGGAGATCGAAGAATTAGAGGTGATTGATGAGAATGTTACATAATTATCGTTATCATTATGGGTGAAGAGAATTTGCAGCTTGTTCGCAATAGACGTCACTTCCTGTCTTGTGTGGAATGTTAATAAGATGTATTAAAAGTTTACAATAAATTCTTCCTAGTTGATGACTGTCAAGTATAATTATTTTAGCATTTTGCCAGTGACCTGGTAGAAATAACGAGATGCATTACATGCAATGCAAACAAGCGATACGACAAATTTGACTTGCAACTATATATTTTCATTTGGTTATGTATATGTAATATTTTTATATCAGTATTGGGCATGTAGTTTTGTATATGTTAATTACAGAATTAGATATCATTTACTTATTAAAAGAAAAACTGGCGCTTTTTCATAGACGTAAATGTAGAATATATATTTGGGGGTACAAGAAAACACTGTAAATTTTCAATGGAACAGGGGAGCAAAGCAAAAGAATATCAGTGAACTAGAGAAAACAAAACAAGAGGAAAAAGAACATAGTTAACCTCGCAAGGAAGCAAGGGAACAGTGTAAAAATTACACCGGAACTCTTATCCCTTTTCTGAAAGATTACCTTTACAAGAACAATGAAGTGAGGGTCTTGAAGGAGTAAAATGGGAGCTGGGAACTGGAAAAATGGGATTCCATCCACTGGAAAAGGAATTCATTGGCACAAAAGAGAATAGAAAATGGAATGGGATTAGGATTTGAGTAAGACATGCAGCAACTAGACAAATTTATGCTAGGAAATAAGAATAGGACCCCTGAGAAAATTTTTCAAAGAGCATAGTAATTCAGAACTGACTTCCATTCGAATTTTAAATAAGTCTCATAAATCTAAAATTGATTTCAGCTACTTCCGCTTAAAATTCACTGACACCAAAGTTTCAGATCAAGTTTTTTTAAAGAACCTTTGCGATGGCGGACATCTCAGGCATGCCTTTAGTAAAAAAACTAATCTTTTGCCAGAACATTTTTTCTCTATAGGTATTGGTACGTTGTGATTTTCATTTTGTCTGTGTCTTTGTAGCGCATTTGTCTTCCCATATATTAGCGACTTTGAACTAGAAAAAGGGCTGTGAGACGTAAACGTTAACGTTTTTGTTGCATCGCATGCAATGAGCTTTTGAAATGAAAAATATAAACTGGCTCTCTTGCTGCTCGTGATTATTATGCAATAACCTATTCTGAACCACTCGTATATGTAAGCCTCTGTGACACATTGTGATTGGATGAAAGCATGCTCAAGTGTAAATTCTTGTGTTGCATAGTAACGGATTACTGAGCCAGAACGGGGGCTATATAGAGCTAAAGTTGTAAGCTATTTGTCATCGGTTGGTTCGGTGAGGATTCACTCTAGTACAAGTCTGAATCTCACTGCCGAACTAGTGTCAAGAATCGAATATAAGTAGTCGCCGCATGATAAGGGATGGTAACTGAGAGCCACTCCCTAACAAATAGTATACATAAATGCAATCTAAAAAAACTTTTATAAATATTAAGTAATCCTTTAGTTAAACCACTCAGAGTCTATTATGCATTTCTTTGTTTGCTGTTATTCAAAGAAGAATGTTTAAGATTTTGAATGTCACGTAACGCAGTCGGTTACTCGCATGCTCATTTTGCTCGTTTCATGCGTAACATTCTAAGATTAAAAATAATCTATGTTATTATCTTATATAAAAAACACCTTTATAAAAAGAATGTACTTAGTGGAAATGTGTACCCGAATTTATTTTCGTATTTCAGGCCAGGGAAACTGTACATAGCTATGACTTTCAGAATTTAGATTATGATATGAGATATGTGTTATGATTATAAAGTAGCTATTACATTATTTTGGCACAATCGCTCATCTGCTACAAACACCTTTATCACTTATCTATTATATTAATACACAACCAACTGAGTACCTCCACTGATGATTTGATTGACTACAAATTCGATGTTTCTCCGACCTTGTTTCAAACATCGATCAAAGAAACCAGTCTGCTTGTGTATAAACACATCAATATCTTCCCAACCGAGGACCACTTGACTTCGTTCGAAGGTTGAAGATAAATCAAAACTTCTCTTCCTATAATCAAGCAAGCTACTTTGTTTTCTTAGACCAGAGTTTTTGTAACTACCATTCGTATGACATCTCACATTAAAGTTGCTATCGCTAGAACGATAAGAGGGGTACGACATATGAGCCTCGTAGTCTTCTTCGGATAAAAGTTGATTTCTATCCATCCTGTAGACATGAACGAAATTTGAGCCACGTTCAAGCTCAAATTTACAACTAAATGTTTAAAATGCGGCAAGCACTTCAATTGTGCAAAATATGAATTGCAAATATCTTTGTCAGAATCACCATTGAAGCATGACATATGTGCGCTACACGGTGGCGCGAAGATGTCAATATTAATTTCGAACGAGCGCAGCGAGTAAGTAAAATATTGTTTTCAACACGGTAAAATAATATTCATATCTTTAAGCTACCGTGTAATTTCGTTTTATTATATGGTCCGAAGTCGGAGCAAGCGAACAGAAAACATATAAATCGGGCCCGCGGGAAGACACACGCGTTGCATATTTTTTCATATCTTCACTAGTGAAAATATGGAAAAATACGAGTGTTATAGTTTGCGGTAAAACACCTATAACCATCAAATAAAGGATATTACACGGCGGTGCGAAGTATATATTGGTTTGAAGATGTGAATTTTATCTTCTCGTGTTGACTGAAAATACTTTACTTATTCGCAGCGCTCATTCGTACAATATTTGTTTTCACCACTCGAGGATAAAGCTCGTATATTCAAATCATAATAATATTTATTTCGATGGTTATGCTAAAAACTAGTTTGTTCAACTAATCATAGAACGATAATTTAGGAGAGAAGGTATTCAAATATAACTCAATAGCATAATTAAGGTTGCTATCATTCTCCTCTACAATGAAAAAGAATATACTAGGTTTATTGAAGGGAAATGGCAACAAAACTTTTTATCGTCTTATTTGAAAGAGACTCCAAACCAATATAAAGAAGTCTATACTATTACAGAATTTTTATATCTGCCTTATTTGGTGAGATATTTTGACTTGAAATCTTTAGTTGTCCGCCATCTTGGATATTTGTAGATATGTATAATACGTCACAACTGGGGTCACGCAATCTTTTTTTCTTACGACACAATGATTAATCTTCTTCATTAACCACACACATGGTAAGTGTTTCGGATTTCAGCACGGACTGAAAAGGTTTCACACATATTTCGTTGGTAATAAGTATTGAGGAGAAGCTTTGAATGGCTTATCCTTGTTGTGACGTCACCAAAACATTGTTAATGAAGTTAAAATTAATCCAAGATGGCGGACAGTTCGATTATTCAGGTGACAATATCTCCAAAAGTAAAATAGATACAAAAATTTTGTAAAAGACTTTTTTTATACATTATTTTTAGAGTCTCTTTCAAATGAGACAATAAAATTTTTTGTTACTATTCCCTTTAAATAGAATGAATACAATATTTAATGAGCTCCCCCCCCCCGCGTAATTATTTCGAAGGATGTAATTCGTTTGAGCATGATTTCTTCTCGATATTGCATCCTTCAAACTTGGTGCAGCAAAGTCAGTCAAGACTTTATACATAAATACAGCTTATTTGTACAATGCCTTGTCTCTAAATTTCCCCAAGCTAAGGATCAAAAAACATCAGTATACCTTATTTCGTAGCTAGCGCCGGCAATGATTCTCACGACATGATTTTTATAATTTTTGGAGCTAAAAACGGCTATATTAAAGCTTTATAAATATTAGACATATTCGTAATTTCAAGACATTTAACGCAAATGACTTATCTTAGATGCCTTTGGAAAATGCTGTATTGTATAATAATCCAAATGTTTGTTGGCGTGTACGGAGAACACTTCCTACACGTCGTCGACCGGCACGCACCAAATGGTGAGACGTCGGAGAAATTCTATTCCTTGGCTTTCGCAGAATACTAAGAACCTGATGAGATTCCTAATGAGAAACTCAGAATTCTCTTTGTACTGGTAAAGTGAGGACTGGTGTTGAAGTTTAAGTTTATGAGCTTCTAAGGGATGTTTATTTAGCGCTCATGTCACTAGATGCACAAAGTAGACTAAAGTAATTAAGTATGAAAAAGAGCTTATCCCATATGTGTCATGAAAGCGGGCTTCTGATTGGTTCTCAGCAGGTAAGTTTTTTTCGAACTAACCTGCTTTTCCGAACTTACCCGCTTTTCTCTTTATCGATAAAACCGGCTTTCTGATTGGTTACAAAAACCCGAACTTACCTGCTTGCTGCTTACGCTGCCGTCCGCCTCAAACTGCTCAACAACAATGGCGAACAAAATTTAGCTGATGATTAAACCTACACTTTAAAGAACATTTTTGGGCTAAAGACGTCACAGAAACCAAGCAAAAAGAAACGGAAAATTGTAAACTAAAGACAATAGAGAGCCTGATAAAGAAATATTAAGAGACCAATAAGTTTAAGAAGAGAAAATGTTGACAAAATACATCGGCGACTCGGCGAGAATCGGAAAACAACACAAGAAGATAAGTCTAGTATGGGATAAAAACCCAACTTACTTGCAGGTTCGGTTAGTTCGGGATTAACGCACCTCGGGGTCTGACAGCTGTCCGAACCTACCTCGCTTCGCTCGGTAGGTTCGAACAGCTGTCAGACCCCTCGGTGCGTTAATCCCGAACCAACCTCCCTGCAAGTAAGTTTGTTATATGATCTACTTTATATTGAGCACTGATGCCCAAATGCCAAGTAGGCATACAGTCATTGCAGTGGCGGATCTAGCGTAGGTCAAAATAAATTACTACAGCTCATTCTAGGATATATTTAAATTTGAAAACACTTTCAAAGCAATTTCATTGGTAAGATTTTATTCTTTGGAAATTCATAACCAATGACATTGTTATAAAGTTATTTTGAATTTAAAATTGGGCTGCTATAATTTATTTTGACCTACGCTGGATCCGCCACTGAGTCACCGAGTCGTCAAGTTATCCTGATACAGAGTATTCTCTTACAATGACAGAACTCAACTCGGGAATTGTCAGGTTACTAAAGGCTGGATTCCATTTGGTCGTAACAGTCGTAGCAAAGTTATTCTTGATGATATAAGCACAGATTCTCTTGGTTTATCAGCTTCCTCATTTTAAAACCGTGCCAAGATATCGACCACACCATATGACAGGACGCACTGTGAATGAAGGTAGGGAAACTGAGTGTTGTTATACAGACTTTTGAGCTGAATCAACTGATGTTTTCACATTTTTCAACAACCCTGTGCGCAAATCTGTGCTTACTATGAATATCGATTGTGGTGTAGAATTACTGAGAAATTTTCAGGGTGCTATTTTTTGTATTTTGTTGTTATATTTGAGCTTTTCTTGTTCGATGGGATACAGAAAACCGCTACGCAACATTATCATATGGTGGTAGCTAACTGCATAAGGACCATTGGGGATCACAGAAGCATTTTGTGTTTGTTTTTGCTGTTGTAAGCTAGCATCATTGTTAGCTGATTGCAAACTATCGTATTGCACGAAAATGAATATAAAGTGGAACACGTGCAAGACAGGAACGAAAGCAGAGCGCATGCGAAGACTAGAACCTCCACATAAAATTCTGAAGGTCCTGACATAAAACTCTGAAGGGCTTTACCACTCTCCTTCGCAGAGGCTTTTTGGTTTTTGGTACCTTTTCGATGTCTTACATGATGTTTCTACAGGTATTGAAGTTCACGGAGGATCATGGAACCTTGAAATTTGAGAAGGGAAGCCTCTGCTATATAATGTGTGTTCAAACGAGCGATTTTGTGAACATGGCATGGCGTGGCGGTAGATATCTTCAATACATACAGATATTCGTGAAATTCGGTCGCAAAATCTTATCATAGATTGCAAGTAAAATTGTTTATAATTACAAATATTCCTTTTATTTGGAAAACATGTATATGCTTTTGTCATTTGTTACATGTTGAAAGAGTTTAATACGCAAATGTTCCATGTTAAAAACATTATACAGAGGCTTCAAGCCACTAGTTCTTAAACCAAGTAGCCTCTATGAAGGAGAGTAGGGCTTTACATAAAATTCTGAAGGACATTACATAAAATCCCAAAGTTTAAGGTCTTTAGATAAAATTTCTGAAGAGCTTTACATAAAATTTTGATAGCACTACATAAAATTCTGAATGGTTTGAAATAAAATTCTGAAGGACTTAACTAAGATTTCGAAAGATTTCAATAAGATTCTGAAGGTTTTAAATACAAATCTTTTCGAAGGCTGATTTTTATATTTATTGTATCACCCCTATGTTACCTTGCGAGAGCACGAGGTTAGACAGTATTACTTACAGTAGACACAAGAACATAAGAATCCCTTATCTAATGAGCATGCTATATGTATACCTGCAAGGAATGCACTTTTATTAATTATTGTTTCGGCTTGATTTGAGTTGAAAATGTTCAGTGAAAACAGAGGAGAACAACGTACTTTCGGTTTGTATATTTCCTTTCAAAAGCATGCAACTTACAATCACGTGACTCCACAAATATAGTCTTAAAGTTTATCGTTCAAACGTAACATAATATAATAATATGAAGTACCTATAAAGTTCATAGAATAAGTTCAGACATCCTCCGGGGGGTGCGTAGCTGTCGGGTCCAATCCATGATGTTGTGTCTTGCTGCCACAGCTGATGCTCTCTTGCTTCTTCGCACTGGTTGAGGAAGACGGTCTTTGTTTTCCACTGATTCTTCTTCGCTGACTTTCGGTTCAATTTCAGCTGAGACTTCGAGAGGATACAGTTTTGTTATTTGTCTGTTGGTGCGACCGTTGGCATTTCTTAGATTGGCCGCCCGTACACAGTTGTCATTACCTCGAATCTCTACTACTGCAAACTTCCATCTGAGTCGTTTTTTGTCGCTGTGAATCCGTACCACATCTCCTACTTTGACCTTGGTGTTGCCAGCAACGTTAGATGCACCAGGAAACGTTTGTAACGAGGTCAAGTGTTCTTGTTTCCAGCGTTGCCAAAAATGCTTTATCATTATTGCCACACGTGAAGCATTCTTCGTAGTTCGACATCGTTTCCTATAGGTAGGATCATCTAACTCGTCATCTTCGACATCTGGATGCGGGAGACTGGTAATTCGTCTACCGTACAATAGATGGGAAGGTGTGAGTGGGTCAAAATCGTCGATGGAAGGAGAGACATAGGTCAGGGGACGGTCATTCAAGATAGCCCCTATTTCTGTCACGAAGAGTGACCAAATCAACGGAAGCTCGTCCAAGAACTTTCTTTAATGACGTTTTAGTGAGTCCAACCAACCGCTCCCAAAACCCTCCATACCACGGCGCTCGTTTCGGGATGAATTTCCAACGTATACCTTGTCTCCAGGGCTCTTGCTTGAGCGTTGGTGACTGAAAGAGTAGTTTTAATTCGGCGGCTGCCGACTGGTAAGTTGTTGCATTGTCGGAAATTATGACGTTTGGAAGAGATTGACGGCTAGCGAATCGACGTACGGCAAGAAGAAACGCTCAGACAATTGACCACTTCGAGATGTACTGCCCTGGTGGCAGCACATGTAAACAAACAGATGTAAACTTTGGATTCTCTGCGACAGTTTTTAACGTAAAGTCTAACTCGTCATCTTCGACATCGGTGAAGTACACTCCCGTGACTGCAAACGGCCTTGACTGTTGGAGTCTAAGACTTGTTAGTAGCGGTGCAACGGGAGCTTGAAACGAAAAACCAGACACTTTTTTGCACGTCACATACTTATTCACCACCTTTTTTACTCGGTATCTACCAGCTGGAATCAAAAATCTCTGGCGTAAAGCGGTTAGAGTCGAGCTAGCGCCGGCACGTAACTGGTGGACATGGATGTCGTGGATGAACAGTGTAGTAATGTGGTCTTTCTTCGGAAGGAGTATTGGAAACTTAGCTGTGTCTATTACAGGTGCGTTATGAATCTTCCTGCCACAACGAAGTAAACCGTTATCATCAATAAACAGGCGTAATTGTCGAGTCAAGTCAATGGTCGAGATTTCGTAGGCGACGAAATGCTGGCTAACTCTGTTGCATAATGGTGGTGTTGGCGGTCGACTATCCATTTTCGTTGTGATGAGGTGAATTCTGCGACAGTAAGGGGTCCCCCCCCCCTTTCGCTGCTCGGACGGGTTTCTCGTGTTATGAATAAATCTCAGTATGTAACTGGTGACACGTTGGAGTTTGCTGAGTGTGCTGTATTTGGTTAGGTCCATGAAGTTGCTGATAGATGGAGATGATGGTAGAAAAGTCTTGTTAGACGTGGGTTTTACTTGTTGATCTGCCGGGTTGACCTGTGGATTCGGTGGAAACGCATCATCCAAATCTTCTTCATGATTCTCAACAAGAAGGATGGTACTCGGCTCCAATGTTGGCCAATTGCACTCTGATGATAGCCATTGTGGACCATGCAACCATGTGGTCGATAATTGAAGCTGGTTTGCACTTACACCTCGTGTTAGCAGATCGGCAGGGTTGTCAGACGTGGGACAGTATCGCCAGATACTTGGTGGAAAAAGGCCTTTGATCTCTTGGATTCGGCTACTGATGAATTGTGGAAGTGTTTTGCTGCTATGCAGTCAGTGTAGGACAATCTGGGTGTCTGAACGTAGGGAGATTTGAAGGTTGGGGAAATTCTTTGTCAAGGAATTCTGGAGAAAAGCTGCAAGATTTGCACCAACCTTCGCCGCCATGAGCTCTAATCTGGGCAGAGCTTTTTCAGTGGAGCTACGCGTGTCTTTGTGATTACAAAGGCGATTTGGTTGCCTTGTCGTATGTAGGCCACAGCTCCATACGCCTTTGGGCTAGCATCTGCAAACACGTGAAGTTGTATAATTTCTCCAGTGGTACGAAGTAAAATACCTCCTCGGAATTGTTGCAGTGTTTGTTGACTTTTCGATGTCCTCTGCGATGCTGATCCAACGATCTCTTACGTCTCCATCTAGCGGTTTGTCCCAGTCCACATTTAACTGCCAGGTTAGCATGAGAATTTTAGCTCGGATTGATACAGGTGTTATGAAGCCCAGAAGGTCATAAATCTTGGACGACTCCCTCAAGATTTCTCGTTGGTTATGATGGTGCCCTGAGGTATTTAAACTTGGATGCAAGTGTTAATGTATCTGCTCCACTGTCCCATCGTAGGCCAAGAATTAATGTAATCCCACTGTCTGTGTCAAGAAATCCATTGGGGAGTCGATCTGGGGGGATATGCCCATGGACTCAAACGACCAAAATTTTTGCAAATGAAATTTCTCATTTGTAGATGCTGCTAGATGTAAAATGCTTGTCACATCGTTCTGCACACGCTTGGAGTTCAGTGAACTAGAGAGTAGATAGCCTAGCCGCGATTGTACTGCTGTGGGTCCCCCATCGCCTCGAATAATCTTATCTTGCACAATATCCCAGTAAAAATCAGCACCAACCAGTAAGTTGATTTCAAAGTTACAACTGGACACTGGATGTGCTAATTTCAATCCTTTGAGGTGAGGCACGTTGGCAATGTCTGAGTGATGTTTAGATTTAAGGATGTGTTGCTATTTGTGGAACAACTAGAACTTGGAGTGGAATTTGATCACCATTGTCAGTGACAATGTCAACCATTGTCACATCTAATCTCCTGTGGGAGTGTTCAGTAGAGCCAAATGCAGACATTGCAATATTTTCCTTAGAAATGGGTCTAGCTCCAAGTTCATCGGCCAGTTTTGTGGTAACAAAGGAACGTTGTGCTTCTTCGTCTAGCAATATGTTGGCATCTCGACTCTGAAGTGCATTTGGCATTAAGATGAGAGGTCGACAGACAATTGTAGCATAAACCCAACTTCAAAACAATTGATTTTCTTACCTTGGGGTCTACCACAACCATGCATTTAATCGCAGAATGATTTCCTTTGCAATGCGTACACGGACGGCTTTTTGATGAGGCTTTCGCTTGGTCGTCAGACCGATTGGCATGATATGTGAACTTTCTCGTAGTTATTTTTTCCTTAACCCCAGTATGAAAGGATGCGGGGAGTGTAGGTTCAAACATGGGTGTTGATCCTGCTTCCAGTACTCTGAGTTCTTGTTTCAGACTCTGTCTTAAGTCTTGTATAGTCCAGTTGATGGGCTCTAGCTAGGTTACGTTTAGCATCATCTTGAAGTTTAGTCATGATTAGCGGAACAAAGAGATTTCCAAAGGACTCTTGTGATTTTCCCAGAGCTTCAAGAGCTCTGATATTTTTTCCATGGCATCATAAAATGAGCGTAAACTGTCACAAATGTTAGTAGGGTAAGGTAATTCCAACAAAGCCGACATATGAGCATTGGTAATTTTGTGTGTCTGTCCAAAAGTTCCTTAAGTGTTGCGATGGCCCTAGCATAATTTTCGCTAGTTATGGGATAGCCCCCAATTGCTCACTCAGCTTCACCCGACACCTGGGCCCTCAAATAATTAAATTTGTCTACATCTGGTAGCCCAGGTTTTCCATGAACTCCAGGAGAAAAAAGGAGAAAAAAAATATTTATTTGTACCCATATTAAATATATTACATTTTGATTATACTTAAAAAAAGAAAAAACAAACTAATTACTGTAATAATATAATAATATAATAAGGGTACCAGCTAACTGTAATAACCATAATGGCTAATAAGGTCAGGCAGCAGGAAGAAGGTTAAACTGGGTTTACAAATCCAAGAAGACAAAACACTCAAATAATATATAAAAGGAGTCGTCCACGTCAAAGGAGTCCCAGAATGACAACCACTCCAAGGGGTCCCCACTAAATACTGGTAAGCTGAGTTTGGGGAGGCGACTACTGTAGGACATGGCAGTATTTGTGGCGATTGGGGTCTGGGATTGAGGTGGTTGAAATGTCACTATATTTGTGCTGAGACTTGTGCTGGAGTGGCTTAAACTTGGCATCATAATTGGTGTATTTGTGATTAAATTCACGGTTGAATTTATTGGACTAGTGTTTTGTGTACCTGCACTGGTGTTGGAATTTGTGGAAATCGTACTAGGTGTAATTTGAGCGGGAGAAGAAACCGTTGTAACAACAGTAGGAACAGAACTAACACCATTTTTTACTATGACACTTAGCTTAGCACAAATCTCGGTTTGCTCTTGATTTTCTTCTTCGTCGATTATTTCCTATTCTAAATCCTCTGGTTTGGTAATTTTAGGAGCGATTTCTCCGGAACTTTCAAAAGCATGCAACTTACAATAACGTGACTCCACATAGGAGCCCAAATATAGTCTTAAAGTTTATCGTTCAACGTAACATAATATAGTAATATGAAGTATCTGCAAAGTTCATAGAATAAGTTCAGACAATTATTAATTTTATTTTAGCATTTATATAATTTTAATTGTTCTCGGTGACCCTGAAAACTAAAATTTTTGTGAAACGTCAAACATGACATCTAACTAATGATAGTATATTTTTGAGACTTGAGGAAAATATATATCTGATTCAAGTTCTGCCTCTATACTCTAGGCAAAAAGTGAGTACTTGTAGGATTCTGACACACGTCCTACCAGACTCGGACTGGCCCCAAATAAGGGGCCTTGCCATTCTAGCACTGAGAGGAGCCCTGAAATTTTTTGCTGTCCTGAATGTTTTAGGTGAAGATTTTATGGTATTGTGGAGAGAGCATGATGAATTATCTAACCGCTTCCCTGAAAATTCCAAATTCTAAATCATTCCCATCCGGTCCCTTTTATTTTCGTTTCGTACTGCCTGATAGTCTGTTTTAAACATCTTTAGATGTTTACAAATACGGAAATTAAACAACAATTGTCACGGGCCCATTTGATGTCCCAGTAGGGGCCCATGTGCCATAGCGCAGTGGCACATAGGCCAGTCCGAGCCTGCGTCCTACCTTGAAGCAACTGCCCTGTCAGGCTGTCAGTTTGTGATCAAACGGAAGCTCATTGTTCAGAAACAAGATGCTGTTTAGAACTGTTCGGGACAAACCGCACAATGAACGGTCTAGTAATACCCATCTAATTTTAATAGACTCATTTTTTTAAAAAAATGTTTTATCATTTATGGTTTTTATCTAGAGTTATCGTTGCAGTATTTACAAAGTTCACTGGTCCGTGGTGACCATGGTAGCGACCCCAATTTGGGTAATAATTCCGTGTTCTCAGTACGCGAAATTAATCTTCAATCCATCAAAGTAACAAGACAAATAAAATGCTGGTTAGAATTAGGGTTTGGATTAGGGCTTGGATTAAGATTTATATTAGAACACGGAATTATTACCATATTTGTACCTTCCTGACAGTCACTGACCGACTCCACGAAAAATAATATAAACATTTCAATATGTCGAGAACTATCTTTATATCTCATGCTTTCAGCGCACGAGATGTAAAAGTACTCAAAGTACGCATAAAGTCATAATTTTTTGCATTTTTCAAAAATGTAAAGCCACAAATCAGATTGCATTTTGGGCGTAATGAGGCAGTATCTTAAGAATTTACGAATGGGCAGCAGCCGCTGACAGGCGAGTCAAGATTATACTGTTCGGCAATCAGGGTTGTGACTTGTGGTTTGTGATCGTTGCCTTGTCGGTGTGTATTGCTGTTCACATCTGTCAAACGTTTCTACTATATAGCGGCATTCTATACAGCCCGTCGAGTTTGGGTGTTCGTTTGCTTGAATTATTAAAGACTGTTCATTGTGTTAGCTTGTGTATCAGCAGAGCAGGTCGCTGTAACCCACTTCAAAAGCTCGCAGGTATGATTGTTACATGTCTAATGTACTTACCAAACGTTTCACAATTTATCATCAAAGTTTGAACGTATATGAAAGCATTAACTCAAACGAATCGGCCTCATAGAGCTCAAAATATTCGGTTCTTAATTTGTTTGTTGATATCTTCAAGATGTTGTTAAACCTTAGTAATATATTCGTCTCCATAACGCTGTATTTACCTCTGTCGCCGAATCAAATCGATTTCCAAAATATCTAAAAACTGATAACGTCTTTGTGTGAATTCTGAATGAATTTTCTCAAAACATGTTCGTAATTAGGTGAAAAAAGCGCGGTTGAAACAAAGATATCACTGTAGAAGTGTGTATTTAAGTGTCTGCTTGTAACTTATAATGCTTGTATTGTATTTTCCCAGATCTGCACTTTTGTAAACCGTTATTTATTTATTGCCTCAAACAATTTAGTAGACAAGAAATAAATATTATGTACGTTTCATATTTTCTTCTGTATAGCGTTGTGTGAATTACCATATAAATAAAACGCACAGATGGTCGCGTCTGTTTCTTTATACAAGTCCTAATAACGGAACTTAGATCGGAAAACGTCTTTCTTGATATACTTGAGGTAAAAACGTTGCGATTCAGCCTTTATCACAGAACTGTGGACTTTGTGTGAAGTTTGCTAAAAACGAAATACAGCGTATTTCATGGTGTATAGAATCGAGAACTGGTAGTTAATTAGAATGCTGAGCGGTTATGATTTAATTTAATGTTTTTAGATTGAGATGCAAAACTGAGTCTGCAATTTCCTTACATCAATGTTCTTGTTTGCTCATTTGAAAAGTTTTGAGTTTTTCTGTCTTAATTTGGGGATACTAATATAATTTGTGAACATATTAAATATACAATAACATTGTAATACAGAGTAACTATGATTTTCAATATTTTTATTTCAGTCTATGAGGTCTGTTTATATCAATCTCTTTATGATAGTAGTGGAGGGGGTAATGGGGGAGAACCTTTCCTGGGGGATGAAAAATTTGTCAGCATTTTTTCATTGGGTAAGAATCAAGATGCTAATAAAGCCTTTTGAACTCAACTGTAAAATTTATCAAATGTCACATTGTAATTATTAACCCTATAAGATCTGGATAGAAAGGTGCAGGAAAGAAAATGTGACACTAAAAATCACATAAGAATGGCATGGAAATTTTGTGGCTGCTCCATAGATGGATATTCTAGCCATTTTCACCTCATCATTGACGCTGACATGACTAAATGGCAATGCCCAATTCAGATGCCTTGAAAATCATAATTATTAGTTTCTAGTTCTGGCTATGTCCCTGAAGTCCAGACACCATAAATTAGACATTTATCATTTGAACCTGAAAACCCAGGACACTCCCAATTTTGCTGACTTAGTCAAGATATATGTAGATTTCAGACAGAGATTTACAAATAAGAGGCGACTGGCAATCTTGCACTTGGTGCCACATCCCTCAAACATTGTATGTGCCTAATATTTGGGTCTCTGTGGTGTACTTCATGTAACCCTTGCAAAATATATGTATAGAAATAGATGGAGGATGTGCAATTCTCACAAAATGCACTCCATGAAAAAAGAAGTCGTGTCATAACATTAATAACAAAATTGGCAATTGTTTGGGGCAGCTACAAATTTCCACTGAATTTATGTTGTGAAACAAAATCAGTTAAATTAATTATACCAACAATATATATATATATAAAATTATACCCAAAAGGAAGAATACCAAACGGGGCAGGAAAGCCCAGGCGAGGCAGCCCCCTCTTATATTAAGATTACACTATAACAACAATTAAAGTAAAGCTTTATCAACATTTATCAACAATAACATTCATCAACAGTAACATTCATCAACAGTAGCCATATTTGAAGAGTACAGCAATCAAAACATTTTTAAAGTAGACCCTTACTCCTTTACCCTTGGCAAATAGAATAAAATCAGGACAGTGGGACAACATTGTTGAAATCGGGACAGTCCTGGTCAATCCGGGACAGTTGGAATGTTTGCCTAAATAACAGACTTCACTTGAAATATAGTTCTGAAATTGGAGAATTGTATTATATTATAAATACAGTACAAGCATGATAAATGACATTCATGACAGCATAAAAACTTCAATACAAAAGTTGACTGAGCAGCAATAAATAATTAAATGGCTGTACAAACATGCATGTAGTATTTACTGATTAGTATTTTTTCAAAATGACTGTCAATGAAAGTGGTTTTGATGTTTTATACTTTTGCCAAAATTAACAAGTGGAGAAAAATTGCATTATAAAGAGTAAAGAGTATAAACAAACTTAAAGATTGTCAGCAAATAACTTATTAAATATTTTTTCACTAATAAATATTACAAACGAACATTAGTCTTTTAGCAATTTTTCGAAGTAAACTGTTTTTATAAACGAAGTGCAATTTGTACATGTTTTACCAAAGAAATTACACTAAAACAATTATTCGCCTCAATCGGGTTCAATGATTATGGTGAATATTCACCTCGACCTCATCTTGGTGAATATTCACCAATAATCTCTTCGCCTTTGGGGAATAATTGTTAAATATTTTACAAAAAGTAATCAGTAGATGGAATGAACCATGTTTTCCTGATATCATCACACATTCACTGCAGCTTAACAAAAACGGTAGTACTAGCAGTAGTATTTCTAAACTGGCAATTTGTGGTCCAAACTAAGTGAATCTAGCTTATTTAACATACTTATAAATAGTATAGTAATTTATTGTATTTGGTTCTGAAAAGCCCTTTCGGGGAGAGCTAAATTAAATTATCGTATCGTATAGGTCCGTTTACACGAGCGATTTTATCTGCAATTTTCTCGTTTTGAAAGGCGTGAAAGAATGAATTATTTGATCATGTATTATCATGTTGTTATGAAATATCATAACCTGCAACATTTGTAACTCACTGACCTTTTCCCATCGTTCAAAAGGAGAAAATCGCGTTGTAAATCGCAGCAAAAATCGCTCGTGTAAACAGGCCTTATCGTATCATGTAAACGTAATATTGCTTAACAAATTTAGTAGCTACTGCAATATCAAATTTAGTAACTGATATCTGAAAAAAATAATTGCTAAGTTATAATGAATTGTGCTTGATAGAAATCTGTTGGTTTTTAGTACTTTTCACTGGTTATATTTATCAGAGGCAGAGAAATCAAAGGCAAGAGAGCAAGTTCTTGAGAATAGACGCTTTATTTAATTTACTTACTGTAGGCAAAAAACCCGGTCTGATTGATTTTAGAAAACTGCCTTTTTTTATCAGATCTCAAATTCAAAAATGCATGTGTGGCATTGTGTGCTCTCATGGAATTCAATATGTTTAATGCACTTTTGCTTTTAGTAATATTAGGAAGGCTTGCAAGAGATGGGGATGGGGAGGCAAGGGTGGGGGAAATATCCAGGACTAGGAGTGCTCAAGGAGGCCTGGCACTGAAAAAATTTTGTAACAAGTTTCATTTGCTCAAGAGTACATTTTGTGATGTTATCTCAATTTTTATCAAGTGTACACTGTAGCTAGCATAGCATAGGTGATTTAGAGGCTAGTAACTTTGCTGGGCAAAATTTTCAAAGTGCATATGACAAAATCACCATTCCCCCTCCCCCTTAAAAAAAATTGGCTAAATACTTCAGGCATTTGATTTGTTCCCCCTATGATGTTACAGAGCTCATTCGGTCCAGCCTCTTTTCTCTCCGCCATGATTTCAAAAAACCCAATTTTTGGCATGTTTGAAGAAAAATATCTCTGGAAGTATTTATGCGTTCGAAGAATGGTACATATATTTCGAATCGCCTTGTCAAGGCGAAAACAAATGGTGATTATGTCATATGCACTTTAACTTTTCATTTCTTGTACATAAAACAATCAGATAACATATTATCATTTTCGTTTCAGTGATACAGTACTGTAGGTACACTGTAGACCTCATAATGTGTTAAGAACATCAGTTACCTCAGTGGATTGTGGGTTACTTTTTTATTCTTACTATGTTATGACGTCATATGACGTTTTTAATACATATTAAACATTCTTCATTGCGTGTTGTCCTTATTGTATTACAGTGCAGCATTTTTGCGTTGTTATATTATTTTTGATATATTGTACACTGCGAATCTGCGTATACATCTAAAATTTTTTACTAATTAGTTTCATGGCAGCCAAGTTGTAGTCATGTTGTTTATTTACTCTATGAATCATTCTCCAGCATTTAAATGTAATATAAAATGGCATTGTATTTAAAGTTAAACCAAACGAATTAAATAAACTGTCTTATTTTAACTTACCTTTATCTATATGACTAAGACTACGTTTACACTACTCCTGGTCGGTTTGAAAACGGCGCAAAAAATTAACAAGACGTGGTTGCGTTGCACCGGACCGGAGCAGATTCGTTCGAAAACGTCTTTTTTACCGTAGCAACAGGACCGCACCTTCTATAAACGTGGTTGAGCGAAAACGAAGCGCTACGCGGCGTTGCGAAAGCACAAACGCCGTTATTTTTTGGTGCGCGAAACACGAAGCTCGCATGCTTTTCGTTTAAATTTCTTTGCTCTGTTCTAAATTTTTTGGTTTGTACGAGTGATTGTAAAAGTAAAAAAAACCTGTTACGGTGTAGTGTAAACCGGCATTATTTCGCTCGGGGGTAGTGTAAACGTAGTCTAAAACATACAATCATTACTTCATCCACTACAATGCAGTATTGCTTTCACTGGCATATGTACTCTCGAATATTCCATAGATTTACATACAGTAATTTGTTGTACTCCGAGAGTATGTTAGTTGAACCATTATTTTAGCACTTTTCATAAGTATTTTGTGCCAATATTTAAAAGCAGCTACTTGTCACATGACCTGCGACATGGAGAATTATTGTGCACGAATTTCAATTTCAATGGGAGGGACGTTTAAATTTCTCTTCTTATATGGAGGTAACTGATACATATGCTCTTTCAAGAAGGAAACATGTCCAATGTTTTACTGTTTGTAGTGGGTTCCAGCTGATATCTCGTTGGAAAAAGCCAATGAAACAACGAGTTACAGATGACTGTTTTCAAATTTTCTTTCGTTTCGCTTTCATCGCGAAATAATTGTTTGCAGCTATTTTTGCTGGCAATAATCGCGGCTATGTAGTGTTTGTTTTTACTGTTTCTTTAGTGGATGGTCGATTACGTGGCTGCTTAATAACTTTTGATGTTCTGTATCGGTCAGAACATCTTTGTGCGCTATCAATTTACTAATAATTTAATTATTATCTATTTACTGTACTGAACAAAATGGCTACCATTTATTTATCATTGCACAGATCAGTTTAAAATTTGCATGGAACGTACGCGGATACGAGTAGTTCCATCCCACGAGCGAAATTTTAGTAACCAGAACTTGAAACTGGGCGTTACATGCATTGCAAGTATATGATCTGCATATAATTTTTGGACGCAGTATATTCAATTATTTTTGTAAAATATAATATGAATTTGTATGCACAGTATATGTAGAAATGGTGACAGGCTACATAAATGAAATTTGCTGGCATAACACAACCTCTGTCGATTTGATGTTACAAACTCATACATAGTTATTCTAGTTTACCTTTATAAGTTTTTATTGTATTTTTTAAAAAAGGGAAAAGAATAAAGGGGATGCATTTTTATTTACTGCCAATTTGAAGTCGAGTATCATGAAATAGAATTCAATTTTTGAGTAAAGGACAAAGCTGCCATTGTAAGCAAAGTCCAAGGAGCAGCTACCCCCTTTGGCTCCTTTTGTATCTTTGGTGATTTTTACTTATAGATTCACCCCTAATGAAAAGTGTAATATAATCATTGTTGATAAAGATTTTTTAAAGTTGAGTGTTTTTTATTTTTTGATGTTGACTTAGCATTGCTGTTAGTTTGCTGATTATTCATCAGTGGACCACAAAAATATCGATTTTGACAAAAAATTTTCTTAATTTCTCACGATTATTAAAATGTAGCAGCCAACATGCAATTGCAATAATCAATGTTTAATCCCTCATTCGACGTGTAGACCATTCTCAGTAGTGAGCCGAACACAATCAAACAATGTTAGCATAAAAATAATTTACAGCATTTAAGTGTAACTGTCCCAAAATTGAATACAGTATTTAACACATGCTTGTCTTTTGAGATTCCAGCATTTTCAAAGCATAAATAAGTGAAAACCTGTATTTCACTGCTGCTGTTTACAGTTGGGCCAGCCAACATTACCAAACTTTTATTTTTTTTCTTTTAACTGTATTTTATTCAAAAGTGATTTTATTCCCTTTGAGCCAAGAGTCTAATTACTGCCATCATGGGGTCTAAATTCCTACTTTTATGGAATCCAATTAGTTCTATCGTGAAATTTTAATTAGTCGACTGTAATGAGATCGTAATTAGTACTATTATGAAATCTAAATTGCTAGTTTAGTTGCATATTTTACTGTATTAACTGATCCTCGTTCACGTTTTTCCAGGTTGAAACGATGCACGAGAAGACCATACTTCGGAAATATATAAGTTATTGTAACGCTATAATATTCATTTTAGTTCTCAACGACTTGATATGTAAGTAGAAAACATATTTGAAATATATAAAGTGCTTTAAAGTTCTTTGTAATTCCTTGACTTTTTCACCATATGGTTAACTTTGCATTCTAAGACTAGAATCTTCATACTTTTTGGGCAGTGCTAATATAGTATACTATATACCACTACGCATAATATCTTTAATAAGAAGTCTTTTTTGAGACCTTTAAAATAGCGTCTAATATTTTTCTATTTATTAAGATATTAGTGCGCAAGAAAACCCATGTAGACCACAAGATAATTGTAAAAGCTGTATACAGTATGTTGGTGAAAAACAATGCACTTGGTGTTCAGATACGGTTTGTAACATACTGTATGCCATACTGTACAACATTATTTCATTGGGATTTTTTTCAAATTCATAAAATTTTGAATTTTAACTGCATGGTTTTGAACTACATACAGAGTGTATCAAAAAACTTAAACGTTGGAAAATGTCTGCTGATGCAAAGAGCAATGTTTAATAGACTTTAGTGATACTGATCGTAAGCAGTACAATTTCTGAGCTTCATATGGCACATTGTAGTAATATTTTTTAGCAAATTCAGCTTCTGTATTGTATTGATTACAAAAGTGTCCAGAGAACAAAATGTCACCATACTCGACTAAAATGTTTTGTTCGGCGCACGCCACGTTGCCGGACTCACGCAAGCATGAAATCTAAAAGTATTTGTTAAGTACATCGCGCAACCTCTAACACAGTACATACATTTCTCTGTATTTTAGAATTATATACTAAGAGGACAGGAATTAGCCAGATGTGATTCGATAGAATATCATAAACAACAAAACTGTTCAAATATTATAAATCCTCTATCATCTGTAATGCCCACAAAGGTATGATTTTATGTTGTCTTATCTATAAATTCAATCGTTGTTTGTGTCTAGTTACTGGTGGCGTTGTTTGGAAACGCAGATAGAAAGGTTGTAGTCGGTATACTGGTGGCGCGAAAATATTACTTGTTTCATTACCTGACATGGTGATTTAAAGGCCTTCGTCAGGAAGCTAGTAGAGACTACATGTATTGTTTTGATTGCAGCCAACAATGTGTTGAAAACGGAACATACTGTATAATGATATGCGTACCTCGTACCTCATACATACCTCGTTTCATGTTTGTTTCTTAGAATGAAGAATTAACAAACACGACAAAAGTGAAACCACAGGAAGTCGTACTTGCACTTAGGCCAGGTAATCAATTACTGTAGCTTAAAGGTTTTACCACGAGATTTCGCAGTGATTCGGCAAAGTATTATCGCTAAGTGTTATCATTGCTGAGGGTTAACATTTTGCCAAATCACCCGAGCGGAGAGTCAAGAATGATATATTATACCGAGTTTTACTGTAGCTATACTGAGTCAGAAATTTTAAAAAACAAACTTTTAAAACAGCCTGAATTAATACTACGATATCCGCGGACTTATATGTGGTTGGTGTCCAAACCTGTAAGATATAAAAAAAGAATCAAATTCACGTCAAATTGTTCTAAACAATATTTTCCGTGCAGAATTTTTAAATTCTTTCCTCCGGAACACCCAATTCGTCCTTCCTTAGAACCAAAGCACGGTTATATGGCGTGTTTGCCATGGATTTAGCGCTTCGTAATGGTTAATACTAGGAGCGAAGTGGAAATCAAGTATTCAATGGCCTACAGGCTACCGTAATGAATTAATATAAACATACGTTTCAATCGAATATATTTTTGTATTTACTTCAGTGATGAATGTTGATGGAGGTATTAATATCTTCAAGCTGTAAGACCGAGTTACTTCAGCGCTGGTCGGCGGCTATTGTTCGACGGTGCAACAAAGTAGTCTAGGTCCTGTATAGGGTTTTGTATGCGTTTCATTTACCAGAGATAATCTCAACTGTTCTAGAGTAAAATGACCATGGCGGTCAGCATGGCATATGTGCCAAAACCTGAATCCGGGACGAAAGTCCTCAAAATGACCCCGCCCCAAAGCGGCAGTGTCGACATAGCTCTAACTTCAGACCAATGCAAGCAACAGCCTTTCTGAAGTGCTTATAATGTTTAGAAGGGTTGTTTATAGGGGTGGTTATTAGAAGCAAAACATTGCCTAACTATAATATATTCCAAGAAAATCATCATTCAACATGCCTGGTCAACAGCTAATTATGCATAAAATCACTAAAATCGCTGCCGGGCAGAAACTAAATTTACATATTTCCTACAAAAAATTATTATAACATGAAAAACAATGTTCAATTGAATCCAATTATTGCAGATTTCAAAAGGATTGACATTATCTTGTTGATATACAAAGCATTGTATTTCACTTACCCCCCGCAAAAACCCGATTTCAGCCATATTTTCCGTCTTGTCTGCTTTTTTATCGCCGAGTAGCTGAAGTCTCATACAATTCTTGTACTTTCCCATAATCACAGATGACTAAAGAACAACTCTGCTCATTTTTTACTTGTTCTGAGACTGTGCCGTCTACTTTATCTTCGATTTAGTATCCACTAATTAGCTACCATTAATTAGCCAAAATTGCCGCCATTATGAAGTCCTGCCGCTTTTGTGTCCGATATATGTGACTTTTTCGTCTTCATGTGTATTTATATTACGTAATCCAACAGTACTTTATACTATTGAATTTCTATAGGTGATTTTGTAAACTTCTATCAAATTTAAATATAAAAATCCACCCACATAAAATCGAGTGTCTTCAAGCTTCAAAATAATTTGAAAGTCACGCGCAATCGTCTCGAAAATTCCTCGTGGGGGACCACACCGGGGGGGAGTGAATATTTTCACGAATACGTTTGCTTGTTTCCACACCAAGAGAAGTAAACATTTCATATTATTATATTTTCATGTATATTTGGGCATTGCTTTGTTTTTTAGCTTTAAACTACCAGAAAATCTGACAGACTTGTATTTTTCGCATTTTTGTTTAACAAAACAACACGCAAATATAATGGTTTCGAAGCTACCTTAATGTCAGGAAACAACGTGTCGTTCTCGAAGGCGTCTGTTCCGACTGGATTCCGGTTACCTCTGGTGTACCACAAGGTTCTATACTAGGCCCACTTCTCTTTCTGGTGTATTGCAATGACGCCCAAGACTATATTCAAGCCAAATCAACACTCGCACTTTTTGCTGATGATTCAAAACTCTATCGATCCCTTGACTATCCCAACTCAAGCACCTTCTTTCAGGAAGACCTCAACAACATTGATAAATGGAGTACAGATATGAAAATGGAATTCAACAAAAACAAATGCATGACAATGCACATCTCAAGGAAGAAGCTGTTGAGTCATACGCGATATACCCTAGATGGTCAGCCACTCAAACAAGTTGCTCACATCTCAGACCTTGGAATCACTGTATCCAGTGATCTATCATGGTCTAAGCATATCGAGATCACTGCTGCGAAAGCCTACAAAACTCTTGGCCTCATTAAGATAATATGTAGGGACATACACGACCTCACCACCAGACGATCCTTATACTGCTCCCTGGTTAGGCCGAAATTGGAATATGCGAGTAATGTTTGGTCGCCCAACACCATAAAATACCGCTCAATAATTGAAAGTGCTCAACGGCTAGCAACAAAATTTATCCTGAACCACCCCAAAGATCTGTCTTATCCAGAAAGGTTGGTTGAAACGAATCTACTTCCACTAGAGTTTCGCCGAGAGATGTCAGACCTGCAACTATTATATAAAGCCAAAATGGGTCTTATATCTATGGACATCAATAAGTACTTAAGTATCTACGAACCAGGCTATAAATCACGACGTAATTACAACGTAAACAACTTCCATTTTGTCTTGAAGCACGAGCAAAATTACTTTAAAAATTCGTTTTTTGTTGGGCCGGCGAGTCTATGGAACAATCTCCCAATAGAATTGAAATCTCATGTCTCAATATCGATATTTAGGAACGGTCTCCAAAGGTATTACAAGGCAAAATTACCTCTTTACTGCCCACCTGGCTCGGTTTAGGGACCTTATACATTTGTTAGTGTACTTAAGTTAATTAATTTATGCACGAGGTTATTTTTTATAGTTTAGGGGTCAGGTGTCAATTGGGACGTAAGTTTTGTTCCTTTCTCCAGTCACATGTTATTTGTATGACTTTATGATGTTTTAGTGATTGTTATGATTATTTGTATAGATATTAATTGTGACAAATTGATTAAATTGATAAACAAGCAAACATATTCATGAAAATATTCACTCCCCCGGTATGGTCGCCCACGAAGAATTTTCGTGACGATTGCGCGTGACTTTCAAATTATTTCAAAGCTTGAAGATACTCGATTTTATGTGTGTGGATTTTTACAGCGAAATTTGATAGAAGTTTACTAAATCACCTTTAGAAATTCAATGGTATAAAGTACTGCTGGATTACATAATATAAATACACATGAAGACGAAGAAGTCACATTTATCGGACACAAAAGCGGCAAGACTTCATAATGGCGGCAATTTTGGCTAATTGTCGAGGATACCAAATCGAAGATAAAGTAGACGGCACAGTCTCAGAACAAGTAAAAAATGGGCTGAGTTGTTCTTTAGTCATCTGTGATTATGGAAAAGTACAAGATTGTATGAGACTTCAGCTACTCGGCGATAAAAAAGCAAACAAGACGGAAAATATGGCTGGAAACGGGTTTTTGCGGGGGAGGGGGTAAGTGAAATACAATGCCTTGTATATACAATTGGATTCAATTGAACATTGCTTTTCATGTTATAATAATTTTTTGTAGAAAATGTGTAAATTTAATTTCTGCCAGCGATTTTAGTGATTTTATGCATAATTAGCTGTTGACCTGGCATGTTGAATGGTGATTTTCTTGGAATATATTATAGTTAGGCAATGTTTTGCTTCTAATAACCACCCCTATAAATAACCCTTCTAAACATTATAAGCACTTCAGAAAGGCTGTTGCTTGCATTGGTCTGAAGTTAGAGCTATGTCGACACTGCCGCTTTGGGGCGGGGTCATTTTGAGGACTTTCGTCCCGGATTCGGGTTTTGGCTCATATGCCATGTTGACCGACATGGTCATTTTACCTTAAAGCAATTGAGATTATCTCTGGTAAATGAAACGCATACAAAATCCTATACAGGACCTAGACTAAAGCGCAAGACATTTGTATTATGTTCACGTATTCGCTGCAAGTCGCTGTAGCGTCTTCAATATTGAATATATAAAAGCGGTAAATATCTTAGGAAAACGATAGCGATTCATTCAGTGGTATTTTAAGGAAGATACAATTAAGGATGGCATGGATTTTCGCAGCGAAAGGTCAAAATAATTTGTAGTAATCAATATTTCGAACGTAAACAAAGCTCACGCGCTTGTCGCTATATTTTACATTTCGCTGTATTTTTTTTAGTTTGTAGTATTTTCGTATGAAACTTAGCTTGAAATGCAGAAAAAATGCAGCGATATTTTTGGTGCTATTTTGAAAAATATATGTAAATGATATTTGCATACTAATTGGCTTTAAATTGTGAAGTTTGCTGCCTTTGAAAGAAAAACCCCCGCTTTTAATGCATAGTAAAATTACAAACAAACGTCTAAATTGAAAGCTATTGAAATGGCGTTTAATCTGGTGTTTATTTGGTGCAAATAGCTTATACTGAACCCGACATACGGTTTCGCAAGGCAAACGTGTTATCGATATGGACCTTGTTCACGGGTCTAGCACAGCGGTGCAAAATCATGTTCAATTGAGAGAGAAATTATTGAGAATTTATGAGAAACTAGTAACAAACATGAGGAGTTATAAAAGCTTATTTACAACGATGAGAACTTTATATGTAAAAGAATTACGCATATTGGAAAAAATTATGGAAACTCATGATGCTCAAGGTGATCTTGGGAATACATCACAGGTCAATGAGACTTGTAATTTTATAGCAACATATATATGACAATCGTTTAGAAAAACAAACTAACCCTATTCCATCACCAGATAGCCATGATATCTATGCAAATATTAGATCGCGATGTATAACTAGACATTTTATACATGCTAAGAGGCGTGATCGTGAACCGTGTAGAATTCTCATGAAAAAGTTAGTTCATTTAATGAGCAAAAATAAAACAAGAAGGCGAAAAATAAAAAGGTTCATAAAGCAGTATATTCCTAAATCATCGTCTTGGCACAATTTGCCCTCTACTAGATTCCGTAAATATGTCAGTCAGAAACCAACAAATGTAAACATGTGGCAATTTATAAAGCCGCGTCGTGCTATTAAGAAGACTCAAAAGTTTAAAAAGAAAGGAAGTCAGAAAATTACAATTGTGCGTACTGGTAGAGCAAACATATATACTGTACGAGATCTTAACTCCAAACAATGAAATGGATATGTCTACGTTTGTTAAGCACATGACCGAAGAAGAATTTCGCATGATTTGTCATATCAATAAAGACAATGGTGCGACTGGTGCGTTCGAAAATTACAGTCAATGTGACAACATACTATACAAACTTTTTGTATAACCACACATGTTCTCAGTTATCCTGCCTAAAGAACATTCCTGACTTAACCAAGCACACCTATAGTGTAAATGCGATGGTTATGGTGTCAGTTTTATAGCTATATACTCGAAGAAAGACATTCGTATACCTAAATTAAGCCTTGTCATGTCGGTATGATATGGGGAAATATATTATTTAAATAATGACTTGTATAGTTCTCCTATCATGAGGTGCTAAACTACTCGGCTTTTTATGACAGAATAGTTCGTGGACCACAGTGAATTGCAAAGCTAGAAACAACGTTTCCTTAATTTTTTAATTGAAAAATGTAATATTAGTGTGAAATGTCTTTTTAGAAACTTTGCACTATCCTTGGATCCCTAGTTAATTCCTTGGAGCTCTCGCTTTCTCTTAATGTATTTTTACAATGATTGGGCGTTGATTGGGAAATGAAATCAAATGATTTATAGTTTGAAAATAAAATCTGAATAAAGTAATAAAACCCCTGATAAAGGCACAAGTATGTGATAAATAGGTTATCACATTCGAGAGTCAGTAAAAATATAATCGTGCAAAATACTTTGAAAACTTACCACTGTGGTCTGAGTTTCACTCATGTCATTTCTGTATTGATTATTGTGGTAGAATAGTACCGTCTCGTATAAAGACAATAAAGAGGAAGTTAATATTCAAAATCGACTGAATTGCACTCATGAGTGACGATCGAACGTTTCGACTGTCCAGTCTAGTGCATTCTTCACGGGTGATCTGGTGTTACAGCACTGTTCATTCCATACTTTCGACGTCATTTGCCAATAAGATAGAGGTATTTTTGTGGTAGACATCGACCTTCGAACCCTCCACTTTCGTTGGCAAATGGCATTATAATAGGCACCTGACCTGGGTGTCGAAACGTTGGGTAGTAAATGCAATTTAATCGGGTTTTGTAGTCATTTAAATATAGTCTGAGTAGCGAGCGAAGCATTATTACACTTGGTTGCCGTGAGCAATCTAACGTCATAACTAAAAGTAATTTATGTGATGTAAATTTAATAAAGGGTTAGTACTAATGTAGCTTTGAACAACTGACTCCTGCTATCAAGACCAATTGCCATTAGGATGTAAAATCAGCACCATCACACCCCCCCCCCCTCGAAGTTTTCCAGGCTCAAGTTTCCTATTGATTAGCTTGTGCGTGTGTGTTCACAAGAACTTGTAAAGCTAATTTTACTGTTTGTATTTTCTGTACAATTTCTTAGGTGAAATACGAAAATTTAACATATCGGTACGAACACCCGAGAATTATCCAGTTGATGTGTATATGTTGATGGATATGTCATTTTCAATGAAAGACAATTTGAAATCTGTTGAAACGCTTGGTCTTGATCTGGGTGCGTATTTGTTTTGTGGATACTGTAATGTACACTGCATACTGTGCTCTCCATATTATCAACTTATTAAACATTCTAGTGCATTCAACGTTTTAATTTTTGATAACAACTCATCATTTTACAATTGGAGTTACTGTAGTAATTTAATTAAAAGAAGTGTAAAACCTCTCCAAGTTTCGAAATATTACATAACAACATCTATACTATAGACAGATATACCGATACATTACCGTGGGATATTTTTGCCATTGCACTCACAAACAACATTCATTACTTGTCTGATATGGCGGTGAATATTTTTTTTCTTTTAGACAACGAAATGCACAACATAACGCGTAGATTTCGTGTTGGTTTTGGTACGATGGTGGACAAACCCGTGGCACCGTTTTTTGAGCCGTCAGAGGCATAGTAAGTACACATTACCACTCACAGTAAGTACATAACCACTCACAGTACATAACTTACCAGCCACAGTATGTACACATTATCAGCCACAGTAAGTGCATTACCATTTACCTACCGATGAGCGAACGTGTTCCAATACCTGCAGTACAAGATTCAAACAGAGCGGAGGGCATGAGCTCCAAACGTGCAGTTTCTGGTTGTATCGTTTAGATAGTGAAAGACAGGACTCGAAATAGCGGCTGATAGCGGGGCCAATGGCCAAAAACAGGACGTATTTTGACTGCACTTAATTATCTTGTACTTATTATCTTGTAGCTGGGCTGATAGAGCAAAGAAAAAGGAAATCAGACCAATATCGCCTCCTTGGGTGTTTAGAAATGCGCTTCCTTTAACTCTTAATACGAACCAGTTTGAGGTACAGTAACACGTGGTTTCCACGTGACCTGAAAACACGGGAAGGTGCTGGTACTATTTGTGAAATACAAAACCATTTTATCGATCCAAACTACTCAATTCGTCGTAAAATATAATTTACTTTGGTTCGTTCAGTTTTAATTTACTTTACTGATACTGATCATGATTACTAAATTTCAATAAATTTCTTAAAAAAGGATGTACAACAGTACGTGATTAAAAAAAGAAAATGGATTTTTATTCCGTACCTAGTTCCAGCCCTTTTACTTACTGTCAGGTCATCTTGATTATTTAACGGCTTAATTGATTTTTCTACTTTTGAAAGGAATAAGAAAGATAAAAAAGTACGCATGAACATTTAAACAGGACTCCATGTTTAGTTAGGACCTTTTGTATGCTCAACGTACTGTATGTTGGAGATCTTAGCCGATCTGACCATAATGCTCCAGCCTCTTAGCATGCATAGTTCACAAACGCCTCGGTGTTATATAATACAATTATGCCTATGATCAGCGAAATTTTTGCAAGTCCGATATCTGACCAGATGTTGTCTATAAATTTGTACAGATTTACTAGGTTTAAAGCTCATTAAATTTTACTCTTTTTTAATTTGAAATTTAGTTCATTATTTGCATTTAAGCGGCCATGTAATGTTCGGTTTATTGTATTGAACTTATCCCAACTTATTTCCAATTATGAAATATCCTAATCTAGCCTGATTTTTTATGAACCTCGTAAATGTACCTCCGGCCAGATTTCAGAATTCCAAATCGGTCCACGATTCACTGTGTTATATGATTATATGATCGACATTCAGGCTAGTGTGAAATCCTCAAATTTATCTGAAAGTCTTGATGGTCCTGATGGTTGGGTTGATACTCTGATGCAAGTTGCTGTTTGTGATAAGGTAAGTAGTCCTGCATTGCAAAATAAATCAGGATGCACTTGTATATGACATTCTTACGTAAATAGTACAGCGAAAGGTCTTTGTTTTATCACTATCTGTCACTATGTATAGTTATTTCACATCAAGTTACTTCACATCAAGTTATTTCACATCAAGTTATTTCACATCAAGTTACTTCACATCAAGTTATTTCACATCAAGTTATTTCACATCAAGTTACTTCACATCAAGTTACTTCACATCAAGTTGCTACACATCAAGTTATTTCACATCAAGTTACTTCACATCAAGTTACTTCACATCAAGTTATTTAAGTAGCAGTTGGAGTGATTGTATTTTTTCAAGCCCTGATCTTTATATAATGTACTGTTTTGTAATTGCATGTGAAACGGCACAGTAGAAATTGAACGTTAACACTTAATAATTGGTAAACCATCATTGCACAACGTTACTCAACTAGTTTTTGTTTTGATGTACTGTTGAGTGACCCTACTGTTTATATACTGTGGTCATGTACGTATACAATGTATAAAAAAGTAGATCCTTTGATGTAGTAAATCTTACCCACTTGGGAATTTTAGGACGTTATTTTTTATTTTCCCATGTGTACGAAACCTTTTGTTTTTCGTTCGAATCATTCCGAGCTGTAAGATTAATACAACAGATTGTAGCTAATTTGGGTAGCGGCTACTTCAAATAGTCTACTTTTTTGATACACCCTGCATACATAAAATGAGTTATGCGTGAAAGTTGTCGCCCGTTGATTAGAGTTAATTTATTTTGCATTTCCAAATGTTCAGGAAGTAAATTGGTCTCCTAAAGAAGACGCAAGAAGATTAGTTGTTATAACAACAGAAGAGGAGTTCCACATCGCTGGAGATGGATTGGTATGTTCTTGGTGTATACCTGTAGTCTGATCTGTTCTTACCTGTGGTAGGCTATTTAAAAAGTCCATTAGGACAATTATTGTAGTGTTATATTTTCGCGAGGGTGGAATTTTTCCCCTCCGAGACAAGGGCTGAGCTACAGGGTGTAAAAGAGGAGGTCTTTGACTACAGTAGCCTTAATCCATATTAGCCGCCATCTGATGTCGTAATTTGAGGAGGCTACATACATGATAGACGGATATGGAATGTTGTTATTGTAGAATATAGATGCTTGGCTAGCAAGGCTAGCAAGTGAGAAAGAAGCAAATCAATAAATATAATTACGTTATATTCAACAATACTATACGTAAAAAAGAATGATTTGTACACATTGGAAATTAATAGTGATGTCCTAATGTTCCTGATTTCTTGTTCCGTTTTTCGAATCATTTGTTCGAAGCATTCAGAGCTGTCAAATTATTGCAACAGGTTGCTAGTTTCAGATTGCGGTTACTACAACAAGTCTACTTTTTAGTAGATCTTGCAGTGGTAAATTACATTTTTCATGAAATAAAATGTTCTTACTCGAATAAACGTACGAATTAAATGTGTTGATATCAAACACCCAATCGATTCTATTCTCTAAGTAGTTACAATTCTGGTCCAAGGTCCGTAACTGTTGCAAAGCAGGTTTGCCTGTATTCCTGAATAATTTAACCCACCGTCATTAGTGCCGTCAAAAACAAACAAGACTAAAGGAAAATACAGAGACAAAAAAGAGCATTTTAAAAATGTGCTTAATTTATTGATGTGATCTGTCAACTCTGGTACAGAATGGGCCATTCCATTTAATATCTACCCTTCCTCCCTCCTTTTGTGGATTAACTTTAAAGTTTTCTAACCCGTCAGAAAAAAAGATAAAAGTGTCTACACAAAATACCCCTCAGAAATCTAGACTTTTTTACCCTACCCCTCGTACACGTCTCAAAGATCAAAGGAAGCCGGCAATTTTTACCTCTCAAAAATTTCTTCTTAGTAACCCCTCAGAAAACGTTATCCACAGGGTGGTGTAGATGTTAAATGGAATAGTACTGCAGTCACTGTTCTGTCGCCGTTGTTTAGAGTGCTGTTGAAAATTTCGCATTTCGATTTTTTGTTTTTTGTAGCTGGGAGGCATAGTCACGCCAAATGACGGCAAGTGCAAGCTAGGAAATGGTGATACGTACTTTGGTAAAGAAATGGTAGGCATCGATTTTTTTGTTTATTTTAGACATTTGTAAGTGTGTTTATATTGTCCCAAGGAGGTAAAATCTTTTGGGGAATATGTAAATTCGGTTGGAGGAAAGCTTTAGATAAAACATATGTGACACTTAATCCTATTGTTGTGCAAAATCATGCGTAGAGTGAGATTGTCCTGCCACTGATCAATCAATCCGCGGCATGGCAATCCAAGAAGGGTTGACAATACTACAGGTTCTCTTATTACGTTTGATCTAAGATTTGTTATTGACAAGTCGAGTCTTAAAATTGATAGTAGAACTCACTCCTTGCAAACTACAAGCAACACTACTGGCAAGATAAATAACAGGTGCAAGTGAGAAACCTCCAAATAAAAATGCTCTTCCTGAACGTTTTACAGTAAACGTAGATTTCTCCTCTAAATTTTTTTCAACAATCACATCGTTTAGCTTTACACTTGAAACAACCTAGAGGCCCACTACGCGATCGACTTTTAAAAATTTAATGGGTTGGCCAAAATTTTGTTTTGAATTGGCATTACGTTTATATGCCACACAAATGGCCACTCAGGTAAAATGTGCACAGCCTTTTCATCGCTAGAAAAAACTTCTTTATAATGTTTTTAAATCTTATGAATATATGGTCCTCTAGGGTTAGATTTGGTTGAAAAATGCACATATTCTTGGATTGCATTGTGAAGTCATCAGAGCGCTCAAACTGCGAACAGTGCGCAATGCATTGTATTTATTGTTGTTGCTTTTTTTAGGACTATCCAGCATTACCCCATCTTCGTAAAGTTTTATTAGATAACAGCATTGTCCCAATTTTTGCAGTTGCTGAATCATCAATAGGCCTATATAAAGTGAGTTTTTATGTACTAAAGTGTAGAAAACATGTTTTCACAACTTTTCATTCTTCGACTACAGCATTAAAGAAATCGCCTGTGTAGATTTTCTCTGTATCGAGATGAAACAAGTGAACCAAATAATGGTCAATTTTCTTCATACTTTCCCTCTGTTGTGCAGGAAGTGGTGGATTATTTTGGAGTAGAGATTGGTGCTGAAGCTGGTGTACTTTATGACAATTCAACTAATATTGTCCAACTTATTCGTAATACATATGAGGTTTGTGAACAACAAAGCACGGCAATCCATAGGATCTTTGAATACCTAAACGATACAGAAGGAACTTTGATGATGTTTTAATGCTGACAATCTACTTAAAACACCGGTTGTATCCGGTGGTGTCGAGATACCAAGAGATACTGTACATTAAAGTTGTGTAGCGTCTGCTTATCGGTCATTTTTGCAATGCGTAAATGTGTGCTAAATGAAGTATTTTGTTGTATAGAAAATTGGCAGAACTCTAACAGTTTTCCATCCTGCGGAGGATGCCAAAGACCTTAAAATTGAATATTTTGCACAATGTTTGTATGTACCTTTTTATTGCAATTTACTGTACATTTTTTATTCTATTTGATTTTGCCTCGCAACAAGAGCTTGGGTCACCCCAACAGCGTGAGCGAATCACTGTGGGCCCGTATTACCTATCCCACCCTGTCAACATTCCCTGTGTGCGGAAACCGGAGTATCCGGGGAAAACCCACGACTTTCGGCAGAGCGTTGGCTTTTCTCTTTTCACATGAGGACTGGGTCCGAGTGGTCTAACCACTACACCACCGAAGCCCCGAAGGCAGCGTGCTTAAATTATATTAACATGACACTGCAATTATCATATATTGAACTAACATTGGTTTTAATGATTTAGCAACACATATATTACAAGGTATGCAAGCAAAAGGACTTTTTCCAGCGAAGTCCCTTTGTCATAATAGTAAGGAAGGCCCTTCTCTCAAAACGTCGATCGATTCGGAATATGGAATAACAATATACAAATCTTGACACAATTTTTAAAAGACTTAACAAGAGTTTCGTGTAATTCTTATAATAAAGCTTTGTTACCACATTAATTGTCATACATTGCATCATATTGGTGACTGCTTTTTAACATTTTAAGGAGCGGCAGTTATCCAGGCCGAACATGTGAAAATGTCACCATTGGAAAGACAGTATGTTAAAATTATATTTTTTTCTTTTTAACTTTTGCAAAAGTAGCAAACTGCATAGCTATTGCAATTTAAAAATGCAAACTATAGTCTAGGTCCTGTATATGAGTTTATATGCGTTTCATTTGGGACAGATAATCTCAACTGTTTTAGGGTAAGTTGACCATGACGGTCAATATGGTAACGCTGCTCGAACTCCAACTCGGGGCGAAACATCCCAAACTGACCACACTCAAAAACAACGCTTTCGCCATAGTGACCCCCCCCCCATAATGGCATGAAAATAAATTGCTACATTTTAAATGCAACTTTCTCCGTATTAAACTTGACATGCAGAATTTATGTGTTTCATTTTGCTTCCCTTGAATACTAGCATTTTCAAAGCATAAATAAAAACCTTTTTTCGCTCTCGTACATCTACTGCTAATATGGAGAGGCAAGGCACATGTTGTTGTGTTTTGTTGTTTGTGTGTTCGCCATGTCGTGTTACGCATGTCATTTTACCATTATCGCACCCATGAAGTCAATGCATGTTCTTGCCAATAAGAACGTTGAACTATTTGGTAACATCCAGTATACTGCGTTATTTTAAAAATACAGCTCAAAATTTGCAATGATTTCATGTGAACATTAATATTAAATTTAGATTTTTTATAGGTGAATTTCACTGTATCCGTGTCCCTAGAGAAATGTCCTGCAGGCGGCAAAGGATACGCGGAGTATGTATCTGTTCCTTCCCTGTGTACAGTATGAGAATTTATAGGCATCATATTAAACGTTGATACAGTATGTTTTCTTAGTGTTTTTGTATTACTGTTGGATTGATGAATATCCGAGCTTATGGATAAAAAGCTTTTATCTGTACGTGGATAGTACAGCATTAGCCATTCCCCGCTTTAGAACCACAAAGCATCTATGGATTGTTCAGAGGAACAGTGGAGCAAAGTGTCAGTAATCTTTTCATAAAGTGTAAAGTCGAAACGTTGAATCATAATGCTGTCTATATTCGGAGTTACCATTGTTGTGTATTTTATGAAAATACTCGGTGATTTCCGCAAATACATTGGAGCGAGAAAATATAAAACATGCCGTATCGGAGGAAAAGCCTGGAAGATTGTTAACTATTCATTCCATTTCTGTGCTGACCCTCCAAACAAATTGAACATGATTAGCGACCTTGATTAGAAAATGGCGAATTTCCACTATTGTTAGCCTATCACCAATCCTCAAATAGTCATGGCTATACGTACTTTCGTTTAAATTCTGTATTTGTTTTTAAGTGCCTACAACATTTCTTTTTCAGTTTTGTGCAAAATTGTCAATTATAGGAGTTGCCTATTAAATACTGCTCAATTTCTTGTAGGTTTAGTATAAAAACGAGTCTCGGTGATAAGATTCCTGTCAAAGTGACGTATCTCTGTGATTGCGACTGCTCAAATAAAACCGTAAGTTTATTCACTTTGTACAATATTGTGAGATTGGCATTTCATAATACTGTAGCTAAAATTGCGTGTGAATGGAATTGAAACATTCTTACTTTTGTTGTATGACATCAAAAATTATATATTTTCCTTATCTGATGTTTCGTGGGGAGGGGGCTCTATTGACGAGAGTAAATCGAGAAAACAAGAAACTAAACATATGTGAAAAGCGGTAAAATTATGTGCGTGCTACGAAAAAATTACAGCCGCGGAATAGAAGCGTTCCGAAAATATTTGACCAATTGATTTGCTCAAGTTTAGCAGTTCATCTGATCAGTGCCTAAATGTGGTTTTAGGTTTCACTGACTTTATGTTCATTGTACACATCAATCAATGGAATAATAAATCAGACAAGCAACACATTGCTTTGTAAGCCTTTGTATTGTTAGCTGTCGGGCTACAAAAGCCGGGGTTAAAGTCTAAAATGAAAAAGTACAAAGTCAAAGAATGCCTCAAAAGCCGTTTGTTGTTCTGGAAAGATGGAGAGATCGATACTTTGCTGAATGAAGGGAGAATAATGTGAAGTATTGGAAAAGGAAAGAAATCTTTACCACCGAGCAGGGCAAAAATGTGCGCTAAACTTATGATGGAAGGTCAGATAAATTCGGCAAGCGGCTTTTAAGTCGTGATATTTCTGGAGGCGTTTTACTGCTAACAGATCATGTTATGTAACAGCTACGAGAGAAACACCAAAAAACACAACCAGCAAAATTAAAAGTTTTATTTCGTAGGTCAGTTCAAGATATCCCGGACTATTTCTTGCTACAAATGGAGAGATGGTGCACAATATGCACAGAATATGTCGATTCATATCAGAAGCACTAGTTGCCAGTCGACTTGTCCCTTTGGATAAGGGTGAAGTTCTGTTCTGAAGACCCATTGCGGTGGGAGAATTTGTACGTAGAGTCATGAGCAAATGTGTGATGAAGGTTGTCAAACCAGATGTGATTGATTCGAGTGGTTCGCTTCAAGTATGTCAGTTCAAATGTCCGGAAGTGAAGCAGCTACTCATGCATTGTGCAACATTTTCGACACAGATGACACTGATACGATCTTACTGATCGATGCTTCCAATGCATTCAACTCCTTGAACAGAGTGGCTGCCCTCCACAATTTAAAGATTCTATGCCCAATTACTGCAACCTATGCGATAAACACATATAGGCTACCAACAAGATTGTTCATAGTTGGTGGGCACAGTTGGTGGACAGGAGTTAAAGTCATGCGAATGTACAACGCAGGGCGACCCATTATCAGTGGCTATTTATGCAATCAGTTTGCAACTACTCGTTACAAGCTTGCATCTTGCATCCTCTACGAAACAATGCTAGTTTGCCGATGATGGAAGTGGTGCAGAAATGGCCACCGCGTCAAAGAAATGGTGGGATACATAGATAGCAGACTATTGTGACAACCCTAAAAATGGCAAGCAAGTGTTCGCTGATAAAAAAACCGGAGAAAGAAGAAATTGTAAGGGAAAAGTTTACAGATATAAATATTACAAAGGAGGGGGTAAACACCTTGGAGCAGTGGTTTGATCAAGATCTTACTTAACTTAATATGTCAATAAAAAGTGGATGGCTGGGTAAACAAGATAATTAAACTAGCTGAATTTGCAACGACACAGCCTCAAGCAAGTTATACAGTCTATACGTTTGGGCTGAAACATCGATGGACGTATTATCGAACACTACCTGATATCTAAGATCTATTGAAACCATCAGAAATGCAATTGCAAGTATTTTTCTGCCAGCTTTAGTCGAACACAATTGTTCCCCAATCGAAAGAGAAGTTCTAGCCTTAGAAAAGGTTGTATGGAGTAGCAAATCCATGTAACGAAGCTACGTTGGAGTATCAGTCATCGAGAAAGATAACAGCGCCATTGGTAAAAGGGATAGAATTACAAATGCATGAAATTCCTAATGATTCGGGAATACAAGTTTTAAAGCAGGACACATAGAACGGAAAGAACGGTGTTTTAAGCGAAAGAGTAGAATCCGTCGTTAAAAATACATCACCGAAAATGAAGCGAGTGATAGAACTTGCATCAGAGAAAGGAGCCTCCTCTTGGTTGACAGTCATCCCAATGTTTGAAAAGGTTTTCACTTTAAATAAGTGGGAATTTAGAGATGCTTTAAAGCTGAGACATGGTTTGCCTGTCAAACATAACCCAACAAGATGTGCTTGTGCAAGCAAGGTGGTTTTGTTATTCAACGCCACAATGAATTACGTGGTCTGGAGGCAGACCTCTTGAATGATGTCTGCAACAATGTCGAGACTGAACCAGCATAACTGGACGTAAGGGGTGACGTTTTGAACTCTGGCTCAAACACATCACAAGACGCCAGAGTAGATGTTCATGCAAGAGGCGTTTGGGAAAGACAAAGATCTGCATTCTTTGATATCCGGGTATGTCACCCAAATGCGCAATCGTATCAACAGTTAACCCCAAAGCAAATTTACCGTATGCATGAAGATGAGAAGAAACGAATGTATTATCAAACGAATGTACTATCCTTTGATTCTAAGGATTGCAAAAGTGTGTTTTTTAAAATTATTATTATTAATAGTATTATTACCATTACAATTACGGATGATAGCGCCGAACGTGGCCGTTGTGACCTTGGTGAAAATTTATCTACATGCTTGCTTAAACGCGCTAAATTTGTAAAGATTTGCAAACAGAGTACTCAGTAGTTTAGAGGGTAATTCTAGCTCTAAACTAAATCAGTGAACATTGCAAAACGTTAAAGTGATTAGATCCGAAGCAATATTTGTATGCAAGATGTTTACAACAAGACGGAATACAAAAACAAAACGAATAAAATGGACGGAAGATGTCAGACCTTACAGAGTGTAGAGAAAGAGCTTTAGAAGAACGGGACAGTCAAAATAAGCGACGGCAAGGCTACATGGAAAAAATGCGACTGCTGTGGGAAGAGAAAGGATATGCATCATTGGGTTTAAATGGACAAAACTTTAGGGATAAAGCAGCTCAAGTAATAAAGTCTCGAGAAGAAAAAGATAGAAGGAAATATAAGAAAATATAACAGTTTGTGAAGTTAATAACATAAACGAGGAAGTAATAAATGCAAATCAGGAGTTCTCGGCCGAACATATTAACATACAAAGTCAATTTAAATTGGGCGACCTCAGGGGAGAAGTGTTTATTCAGCGTATAAATATAGCTTATGAAGAAATTGTAAAATGGAGGAGAAACATTTCTGTTACCATCTGTGAAAGCGGGAAAAGCCTCAATCTGCATATGCTGCATTTTGCATTGTATCATTAGCAAATGGCGCTATATGATGCGTTCAGTCGAGAATATTGATACATTTTTCCAGCCGTTAGAAGAAGCCATCAATCAAAATTTTGTTCCGGCATTAACTGGAAGGGGACCAGGTAATCCTGATGAATGGAAGCTCGTTTCATTACCTGTACGTTATGGTGAGTTGAATATCATCAATCGTGTCACAAGCGCCGACGGCGAATATCATGCTTCACAGAAAATGAGGAAGCCTCTCAAAAATATGATTATTAAGCAGAAAGAGTCGTTCAGTAAACCACAGTTACAATCCATCAGGGCAAGTTTGCGTCAGGACAGGAATCAGAAAATTAAAGATATGGCTGGACAAATAAGGGAATGTCTACCTCCTAGAAAGCAAAGAATGATGGATTTACTTTCGTGGGAAAGGATCTTCATCATGGTTAACGGTATTGCTACTACAAGATCAAGGGTTTAACTTGAACTAGGGTGAATTCCGTGATGCGTTAAATTTACGATACGGGTGGTAGCTGAGAAACATACCCATCACTGCAGATGTGGAAAGTCCTTCTCGACAGACCACGCAATGATGTGTCCGTTTTGTGGTCTACCAATAGCAAGGCACAACGACTTTAGAGATATAACTGCTCAGCGGCTAAATTAAGTGCGTGCTGATGTGGCAAAGGAGCCAGCACTTCAACCACTCTCAGGTGAAATAATATTACCGTGCACAACGAATAAGCAAAATGATGCAAGGCTAGACTTCTGAGCAAGGGGATTCTGGAATCGGCAGCAAAATGCATTCTTTAACGCGAGTGTTTTTCACCCAGACGCACCGAGCTTCTTAAACACCAGAATATCCGCACTATTCAGGCGGCATGGGATGGCGAAGAAAAGAGAATAAGGTGATCGCGTAAGGAAAATAGAATACAACGCTTTTACACCACTGGTATGTTCAACATCTGGTGGAATAAGAAAAGAGCCTGCTATTGCTTATAAACATTTGTCGGGCTTGCTTGCAGAGAAAAGAAAGACTCAGTATAGCATCACTCTCGCTTGGATGTGATGCACAGTATCATTTGCGTTAATACACTCAACAGTGACGGCAATACGGGGGAGTCGATCTCATGTTTGTCGACAGCAAAACTCGGATTTTGAACTAGGATGTAGAGAAAGCGGTCTAAGAGCTTGACTCTTGTGTTCATTAATTTATTTCAATTTTTACGTTTTTAATGAATCGAAGATCTATTAAGTCTTTTTACTATACTTATTCTCATTCTTATTTTTATTCTTATTCTTTTTATGATTCTTATTCTTATTATGATTAGTATTATTAGATACTTTTACTCTTTAACATCCAAGTATAGAGACAATTAAGAATACAACTTGTGTTTTTCTTCTTTGAAAGATGTCGCTCGAATAATTTTACAAGTGATATTTGACTTTGAAAGGTCTTTGAAGTTTCCCAATCTGATCACTACGAACTCAAAACTGATATGTATAGTTTTCTTAAATCATTTATATGTAACGGTTTAGATTTACAACGCGACGGAATGCAGTGGACAAGGCAGTTTTACCTGTGGGGATTGCAAGTGTAATCCTGGATAGTAAGTAACAACAATCACTGGCATGCAGTGGGGTAAATATTTAAAACTGTACCTATTGACTATTGTACTGCACAGTACGCAAACTTTCTTTTTGCACAAACAGCTAAACAATCGCCAGAGTCGTAACTAATCGCATTTAGAGTAAGATTAGAAGTAGTGAAATAAGGATTGAATTGACTTCTTCAAAGATGTGATTTTACTTTAGACAGTGACCCTTTAAGAGTCAGTCAGTCTACCCACTAACCCTCTTACAAATAAACATACATTTTTTATATCTATTAAGAGCTTGCTACAGTAGGACGTCGCATGAGCAATCCAAAAGATGCAATTCCATGTGTGTTCTCTCGTAGAACTACGTAATATTAATGAACATACGTACAGTTATTAGTGTCTAGTTTTAATGTAGATATGCCATGTACTTGGTCTTTATATCGAAGTTGTTCGTGTCACAGATCGTACTAGGTAACATATGCCCTTTGTTTGTGAGCGGATTTTTCTGTCATGGTTTCTGTTTTTTGAGTTAGCTTTAGGCTGTTCTAAGACTTTTAGCTTCGACATAGTATAAAATTTTTTATCTTTGTCTGAGCTCCAAGCAATTGGCATGTGTTGATATTAACTGCTGCATGTATAATCTATTTAGTAGAAGTAATTTTATTATATATTGTGTGTAAAAAGGTAGAGTGCCTCGCATGGGGCTTCGAGTCCCGTTTGCACTCGTGCCGTTTGGGTTTAATTCTACAATAAAGTTTATTATATGTAATTTTTACATGAATCAATAGATGAATCGGTTGCTCCCCAAGTGAAACAGGTGCACAAATGGGAGAAACAGCAAAGTTTCTCTGTAACGCCATCAAAACGCATGGGGCTTTTCGAGTCTTATAAAATTTCTTCAATATAAACTTGTATTGATTCATGTAAAATTCCGCGAGAGGTGCCACGCAACCGTTTTGTAGGCACCTTTTGGATGTCGGTATTTCACGTAAATAAATTGTTTTTATAGTGTTGGTGAAAAGTGCGATTGTCCCGATTCTCGGAAGAGCGAGAACAGTGATAAATGCCGAGCGTCGTAAGTACTTTGTCTCTGACATTATTATTATTATTTTCTAATCGAACGACAAGACAGTGATGCCAATAGAAGTGAAACATCATAACATTGATCACCTTATTATCACAAAGGAAATAGCAATAGCTGGCAACATTTTTGAGCTATTATCCGAAGACGCCTCGTATCAACAGTTTCATGATATTTTTTTCTCATAATTGGGCCGCTTTTTCATAATACACTAACACACTCTTAACTTATATCATCTTTCAATCTTTTCGTCTCTCCTCCTAAACAATCAATAACCAATAGTAGATCTTTCACTTTATACCCATCTCAACTTTCCCGCAGCTCATAACAAAGCTGCTAACACGTGCAGTAGAAATTTTCTCCTTTTTCTCTCGGTGTGAAGCGTGTCACTCTTTCTTGTAACTCTCCATTGCCCATTACACTACCACTACTTTGTCATGTCTTACATATTTTGATCGCGTCAGCTTTTTCTGATCCGGCGAATAGATGTTTAGCTGTCTCTTTGAATGCCTCGTACAATCTGCAGTTGACCTAGGGTCGGTTGTTTGAAGCTTGTTTAGCGTAAATGGTGGATAAGTCAAAATTGAATAACACTCTTACATCACTCGTTAAACAGTTAACTTAAATATTTTGCAGTAAATATGTAGTTGTAAGCATAATCATTCATTAAGGTTCAAAACTTTTAGTTTGGTTGTTGAGTTAATCTATAAACTTGATTTCTATTTTGAGCTTAACCACCGTTTAAGCTAAACGGGCTTCGAACAACCGGCCCTAGGTCAACTAGTACTCTCAATTTATCACATGCTTTCGTTTTGAAATCTAATTCCTGCATGTGTAAATATCGATGCCCTTTAGTGAAAAGTTGACTTTGCCCTATTACCTTGAAGCTATCTTCCAATTAACATACACTAGCTTTCGTTAGCGATCTACACTAGATGTCCTAGCCTACGACATAGGTTAGCCATGTGTTAACCGAGGTGTACATCGCAGACTAGATGTCGCGAATTGACTTTCCTCATTACTGCTTTGGCAATTCTTTTCCGTGATGTTTGCTCTTTTATGTACTTGTTTCTCCATGGCGCATTAATCAAGTCGTTATTTGATGTTGTTAAATGCGGTGCTATATCCTTTCCTTTCGTCCCATCGTAAACCTCCTTTAAACTTTTTAATACCCTTCCACCGTCTTCTCTTGCATACAGTCTCTCGTCACTTGCTTATCTTCCATGGGATTTTTGTTTCCTAATTGAGTTTTTTCACAATCTTAGCGTTTTCGATCATTTTATCCTCCTTCTTATCTCTCTTCCCATAGTAACATACATTCATACATATTTAGCTAATTCCATCACTTTACAATTTTATGCATAATTACCTTTTTGTACCGCATGCGTCAACTTAGCTCACAAAGAGATTTTTGAATGGCCACCGGTTGATAGTGCTTGCACTAAAATGTCTGAAACTTTGCAATCTTATAATAATATAGCACAGCTGAAGCAATCTTGTAATCCATTAAAACATTAAGCGCTCTTTGCATCGGCAGACTTTTTTAGACTGTATATTTGTTGCAACTGTATATTTACATAATTTCCCTTTGCTATGTCGTATATTCCTCAAAATACACCAACTGTATTGTGGTAGTTTTGTCTACGTTTTGCTAAAGATTCCTACGAAAAAGCTTGAGAAAGGGCGAAATATTTGACGTATTTTTACCCGCTCTAATTCGGTATTGAGCACGTTGTTCTAAAATATTTTAAATATTTTTACGTTCGATGGCGGACATTGCCATGCTGCATGCACCGTATATTCTCAATGTTTTGTAGACAATTTTGCCAAGCTTTGAACGAAAATACAGAAAGTTGAATATGATAAAACGAATCATAGGACATTGTGAATACCCGTCTTTGTTTACATGTAAATCTAATATCGCGAAGTTGAAATCGTTTGAAATTTTATGTTCAGTAGTTTGTTATCGATTCATATATTTTTTGCGTTTTATATATTCAGAGATATTTTTTTACAAAATTAGATCAAACTGCTAAACTGAAACATGACTGAGATCCGTTGAGATCCATGACCGTTGTTATAGAATGATTGGTTTTGTAATTTCCTTATTAAGTGCAGATCACAGTTTTTCGAATTTTCGCAAAGAATATCAGATATGAATAGTCAACATTTTACATCTGAAGGCCGTTGCATTCTGTCAATTTCCTCGATTCTACAGAACTATAACTTCTGAGACTTTACACTATCCTTGGATTCCTAGTTACATAAACTTTTTGCCAAGCTCGGCAAACAAAATTAATAGCGATGGCCCGCCAAAGTTAGGGACTTTTAGAATGAAAACAAAATTTTATTACTTATCTTGAATTTATTTCTAGAAATTCGTCAAGTGTATGCAGCGGAAGGGGCACATGCGAATGCGGGAAATGCAGATGTGGCGGAGGAAAGGTTTGTAACGCAGTAATTCATGAATAAGAACACATTGTGGCCGAACTCATGCGTAAACTTGCACGCAAGTATAATACAAATAAAGAGCACCCAGTGAGTAGCCTATCTCGCCCCTTTGGCGGCGGAAGTAATTAGTATTCAGGGTTTGGATTGTGTATGACGTCATAGCAATGAGACACAAGAAATATGTTTAGGCCGTAGGATGAGCGTCCAAAAGATGCAATTCCGTTGCACCCCTCGTAGAACTACATAATTTTCACACGAATGGATAGATAAAAACTCACTTTATTAGAATCCGCTGCTCCCCAAGCGAAACAGGTGCACAATTGGGAAAAAATTCCCTCCAAAGTTTGTTAATTTCGCGCTTTGAAATATTCGAACCGCCATTGTTTTGGTGACAAATACGCATGCGCACGTCATCCAAACTCCCACTGCGCACGCGCATTTAACAAAATGGATTTTCCCTGTCGGTTTTCCCCCATTTACTATGTCAAAACCACAAATAAAAGACACGGAATAGAGCTGAAAATTTGTAATATTAACAAATAAACACACGCTCTTAAATATTTCCCAGAACGCACTGAAAACTACACTTGCTTGTATGCTAAATTATTTCAATTGATTTATTGAAATATTGGTTTTAACATTCTAAGGGACTGGTCATAAAGTATAGGGGGGGGGGGGGCTATAAAAATTTAATTATTAAAAGGCTAATTTTGTGTAGCCCATCCCTGATTTTCCTACAAAATATACATGACCCACCCCCTATTTGGCACTAGAAATCCTTAAATATCCCCCCAGTATATTCTTAAAATTTTCATGACCCACCCTTATTTGTGACTTGAAAAATTAATGACCCACCCCTCAATTTTCATAGCCCCCCCCCCCCCCCCCCCCATACTTTACGACCAGTCCCTAATTCAATACAAATTTGTGTGAGGTAAAAACCCACATGTATCAAACAGGATGGATGATAAATAAATATACATACAACTATAAATAATAAATATATATACAATTCCCACTATCAAGGAACAAATTAAATATTTCGATAAACTGAAACCTCAGCTTAACTTAAAAAACATTGTCGCGGGAAGCAAAAGGATTTCCTATTATTTGATGCAGGGGCGGTCAACGATCGATAATTGGGTTACGATCGATATTCGTGTTAACAGACTGTAAAAACAATTGATTTAAAAATAAATAAATAATGCAGAACACGAATATAAATAATACGACAAACATTTTCGCGCAACAATGTTTCCCAGTTTGTCCCGGGCTTTAAGTTATATTTTTTAAAAAACCTCTGGCTGAATCTTTAATGTATTATTGAATAACTATGCAAGATATGTTTGGCTCAATTTAAATTGTGCGTTCCATCTATTACAAGTCTGTTCCATGGATACCAATCTTGAATTTCAATTGATGTTTGTTTGGTGCTGTTCTTACCCTCGATTGGCACATACTCGCTTAAAGTTGGCTCTGAAGAGAATCCGCAAGTCCAAGCCAACATATTATAATGTTCACATGGGACTACTTTTTGCACATTACCCATTGTCAAATCAGATGCCCATGGTGGCCAAGGAAGATTTAGTTTTGGTATTTCTTGGACTTTTTCATGAATAATCATTGCAGCATTGTATAGAACTTGTAACTCATTAACTTCAGAATTGTTCTCAGTTTCTGTGTCGGAATTCAGATTTTAATCATGAATGGTACAGTTTTCTTTATCCTTGTTTGCAGACTTATTTGAGATATGTTCTCCAACCAATTCAAAAGAATCCAAGGCTTCAAGATATACAATCTCACAAACATTTCTCGTTTTAGAAACACAAAATACAAGTTGGGGGTAGCTTTTCATCAGTCGTTGCTTGAGTTTAAATGCTCTATATTTAGATGCATCCACATTCTCGATGACTTTTGCAATGGTAACAAATTTCTCCAGAATCTCTTTCATGTACATTATCTTCTTATCTCCAATTAACTCTGTCTCTATTACTTCCTTACAGAAAGCATCATCTTTGTGATAGCAGACTTCCAGTGCTACACAGTCTTTCCCCCGAATTTGCACAAGTATCCGTTCATCATTCTTTCTCTCGGCAGCTCTACGTAAAAGACCAGCATCAGTTGTTTCTGCCAACATGAGTGGTGTTCTTCTCTTCTTTGTTACCAGGTGTTAAAACAAATGTATTAAACAAATTACCTAGTAATAACAATGCTGGATATTCATAGCAATGTTATCCACATGTCCATATAACGCTGGAATTACTGTATATATACCTATCAAAGTGCCCCTACCTTGTCGAGTGAAAACCAAGCTAAGAAGCGTCTCTCCCACAAATAATACATACATATCTCTGGAAGCACATGTGCGTTTCTTTGTTGCAAGGTGGCTCTACTTCAGGTGATACTTCGGTAGAAGTTGGGCCTTTGCCCTTTAGAGCTAGTTCCTTCGCCCTTTTTCTCCTTTCTCTGTTGTCTGCGGACTTCCCTTCATCACAAAATGTCTTCCAGCATTTCATATGATGAAACCATTCTAAATTAATGCTGTCAGGATTCTTCTCCATGCACGAAGTGACAGATCCGTCATCGATGTTCTCATACGATTTTTTAGCTATTTCAGCTTGTTGACAATTAAGTTTGGCCTATTTGGACCTACACTCAAGACATTTCTTAAGCCTTTGGCGTGTAACTTTGCAAAGTTGCTCCGTAGCGCCATCAAAATGCATAAAACATGAGGATATCCGAATGTTATAGATATCTTCAGCCGTGATTATTTTGCATAACGCAATTCGCACGTCGTATGCGTTTGTGCGCGTGCGCAGTGGGAGTTTAGCTGATGTGCGCATGCGTATTTGTCACCAAAACAATGGCGGTTCGAATATTTCAAAGCGCGAAATTAACAAACTTTGGAGGGAATTTTTTCCCAAGTGTGCCCCTGTTTCGCTTGGGGAGCAGCGGATTCTAATAAAGTGAGTTTTTATCTATCCTTTCGTGTGAAAATTATGTAGTTCCACGAGGGGTGCAACGGAATGCGTTTTCTAAGCATCTTTTGGACGCTCATCCTACGGCCTAGTTTTGAAAAATGTATATTATAAGATTGTTTACAACAATAAATGATTAGCGATAACATTTTGTACGATAAATGGAACTGTAAGTTAAGCAAATGTTTCAATTAGAACTGTTCGAATGTTTTTAAGTATAAAGTTGTTTAGAAATAACTAGTGTTCAAGCCATTGAGATTGTTGAAAAATTCGCTTGTTGGGGATTGTTCATTTTGTTTGGATGGAGTTTAGTGCTACAATAAGCTTCTTCGGGCATCCATTCGAAGTAGTTGCATGAATCTTCTTGAGCACAGCAAAAGAATAAGCGGTCTTTGTTGACGGTTTCTTTTTTCACTTTACGGACGACGCATGGGAATCCATGACGGCATTTTGGTTTCGCTAGGGCTTGTACGTCGCCCCAAGCCCAGAAGGAACAAGGATTTGTTTGATCCGAACACACGAAGAAGGGCCGACCGTAGTTAGATTTCAGCCAGTTTTTGACGACGCGCATTGTCGCGATTTTACCGTGTTTTTCGTAGCGAGGATGTGGTTGTTTTGTAGATTTCCAGGCGACTGCGGCTTTTCTGTGCAGGTAGCTTTATCACGTCAAATCTCCCGTGAGATCTCCCGTGAGATATCACGTCAAATCTCCCGTGAGATTTCCCGTGAGATGTTACGTGAGATCTCACGTTAAACATTATTCGTTAGATCTCCCGTGAGATCTAACGGAGGGAGGAGATTTAATGATCTTTTGAACATGCGCACAGAACAGGTTGGTGCAGAGAAGCTTCACAGAAACTTGACAGAAGCTTTACAGAAGCTTTAGAGAATTTCCAGCCAACTTGGTATATAGAATTGTGTTTCTATGTAAACATGAATAAAAGAAGGTAAATGGGGTATGGCGAATACGGAAATGTATGCATATTTAGACAGCAAAATATTAGTGCGTTTCTTTGGTTTGCATAAATTAACACACAGATTATCGTTTGGAATAATTTATTTTTTGTAAGTATTATGGACAGTAGAGCTATATGTTGTTAGTCTCGTACAAGTTTATGCGGTGAGCAGATGAGCACCTGCTCATAACTGCTCATGAGCACATGCTCATACGCTCATATAGGGCCCGATGTGGCCCGACAGGTTAGTTTAGCTATATTTTGTTAGTCTCCTACAATTTTACGCGATGAGCAGATGAGCACCTACTCATAACTGCTCATGAGCACTTGCTCATACGCTCATAAGGCCCGATGTGGCCCGACAGCTATAACCCTTCCATATATTAAAATAATACCAAACTCGGATATGTATATGAAATTTTATTGAGAACAATATGGGAAGTATTTTTGTAGTTAATAATCTTCTTCATCATCACTGTTCTCAGTGAAACTGTAGTCTTTTAAACGTCTTTTAATAAGAAATTTTCTCTTATTGACAGCTGCTTCCATACCCTTCTCTGGATCAAAGTCATCATCGTTCACGAGCCCATTCTTTGTTTGCATTATTTTCCTATGCACCGGATCTTTCTTTAGTTGCTGTATCCATTGGAGACGCTGCAAATAGATACTTTCCAATTCCTTTTGGAGCTCAGGTAGAATATTAGAGTAAGCTGTTTCCCCAGCGGTTTCCTCATCCAGACCACTTTGAGTCAAATTCATCTTCATCTCCTGAAAAGCCGCCTTATGCTTTTGCATCGCTTCTTCTACCATAGGCATCCAAGGATCCGCTTCTTCCTCCTCAGTTTCCGAGTCTCCTGTCATCGAACTCCTAGACCCGTGAGTTGCAACGCTCGAAGCATCATCTTCTGAGCTCAGATTTTCTGTTTCTGACATTTCGCTCTCTTCGCTTTTCAGCGGACAATACTCGTTTTCGTGTCGACGTAGATTGAAACCACGATTAAATGCTTTCCCGCAAAATTTACAGCTCATTCCGCTTGAACGGATTGTGTAGAAATGCCTTGTCATTGAGCAGCACTGTATTTTTATGAGCAAGTGCTTATGAGCAGTTATGAGCAGGTGCTCATCTGCTCATCGCATAAACTTGTACAAGTGATTTCTGCGGAAAACATCAACAGTCACTAAAACAAAAGGTCCTGGAGTACCTTTGAACAGGAATATATGATCCTAAAAATTCATTTAGAGGCTGACCGTTGAAGAGTAAGGATGACGCTCGATATATTTTTTATGCAAAACAACAAGCCAGTAATGCGCATTAATATGACCTGTTCTGGTCTTTACGTTAAAATTTTTGATAAGTTGACAAATGAAGAGTTTAGTCAAAACTTGTGGGATTTTGTTGCTTCTGAAGACAAGACAGTTACCGATAAATCATTCATCAAAAAAGTTTGGGATGCTTGCATAATGTATGGGTACATCTCCAATGATTATGACATTCTGGGTAATTTTGTTGATATGGTGAGGATTATTGTATGATTTAATCAGTATCAGCAATTTAATCAGTTCCACCTCAGTCATTTTCAAACACGCTTGCCACGCCTAAACTTGTATAAAAGTGACAAGGATCCAACCGAGTAAAAAAGGTATGAATGTGTCATGATGTCAGAAGAAGAAGGATTGATAATGCATGGTATGGAAGCCTTTGAACGAATTATCAAACACGAAATTTTAACAAGATATAGCTATACTAACATGGCGGGCCACATCGGGCCTTATGAGCGTATGAGCATGTGCTCATGAGCAGTTATGAGCAGGTGCTCATCTGCTCACCGCATATACTTGTACGAGACTAACAACATATAGCTCTACTGTCCATAATACTTACAAAAAATAAATTATTCCAAACGATAATCTGTGTGTTAATTTATGCAAACCAAAGAAACGCACTAATATTTTGCTGTCTAAATATGCATACATTTTCGTATTCGCCATACCCCATTTATCCTTCTTTTATTCATGTTTACATAGAAACACAATTCTATATACCAAGTTGGCTGGAAATTCTCTAAAGCTTCTGTAAAGCTTCTGTCAAGTTTCTGTAAAGCTTCTGTAAAGCTTCTGTGGACCAAACTAGGTTTGTGCGCATGTTCAAAAGATCATTAAATCTTCTCCCTCCGTTAGATCTCGCGGGAGATCTAACGAATAATGTTTAACGTGAGATCGCCCGTTACATCTCACGGGAGATCTCACGTTACATCTCACGGGAGATCTCACGTTACATCTCACGGGAGATCTCACGGGAGAATTGACGTGATATCTCACGGGAGATTGGACGTAATATCTCACGGGAGATCTCACAAGAGATCTAACGAATAATGTTTAACGTGAGATCTCACGTAACATCTCACGGGAGATCTCACGGGAGATTTGACGTGATATCTCACGGGAGATCTCACGGGAGATCTCACGGGAGATTTGACGTAATAAAGCTACCTACACAGAAAAGCCGCAGCCGCCTGGAAATCTACAAAACAACCACATCCTCGCTGCGAAAAACATGGTAAATTAGCGAAAATGCGTGTAGTCAAAAACTTGCTGAAATGTAACTACGGTCGGCCCTTCTTCGTGTGTTCGGATCAAACAAATCCTTGTTCCTTCTGGGCTTGGGGCGATGTACAAGCCGTAGCGAAACCAAAACGTCGTCACGGATTCCCATGCGTCTGTAGCAGTGACCGTATTTCAACACACGCAATCTGAACCCAAATATGCTACACGTCATCCGTAAAGTGGAAAAAGAAACCATCAACAAAGACCGCTTATTCTTTTGCTGTGCTCAAAAAGATTCATGCAACTACTTCGAATGGGTGCCCGAAGAAGCTTATTGGAGCACTAAACTCCTTCCATCCAAACAAGATGAACAATCCCCAACAAGCGAATTTTTCAACAATCTCAATAGCTTGAGCACTAGATTTCTAAACAACTTTATATTTAAAAACATTCGAACAGTTCTAATTGAAGCATTTGCTTAACGTACAGTGCCATTTATCGTACAAAATGGTATCGCTAATCATTTATTGTTGTAAACAATCTTATAATATACATTTTTCAAAACATATTTCTTGTGTCACTTTGCTATGACGTCATACACAATCCAAACCCTGAATACTAATTACTTCCGCCGCCAAAGGGGCGGGATAGGCTACTTCTGTGAACTTTATAGTTTCTGTGTTAGTTGACTCTGCTACTATATGTAAGGTTTTATTTAGTGCTTATATCCATTTGTTTCGTATAATTGTACACTGTTCGTGTGTGTTTTATCAGGCCATCAACGTAGTTGGCTAACGCTGCGTTGATGTTCCAGAGCCGTTGTTTTCTTTTTCTTGTACTTATACACATTCACTTTTTAATATGTAAACGGCAAAGCTAAATGAATAAAATGAATAAATAAATTAATAAATGGACAAATTTTCTATTGTGAAGTGTTCTCTAAGATAATTTTCGTACATGTTTTTTTGTTCTTTCTTTTCTACATTTCGCACAACTCTGTTGTATGTATTTTGAAAGGTTAATCAAGGTCGTATTGATGGTGAATTCTGTGAGTGCTCCGAATTACTCTGTCAGCGTGATAACGATGGAAATATTTGTGGAGGCTAGTAAATATTTCTGTTACGCACAATCGCGTCTATGTTCTTGTTGTTTTCGTGTCGATGACAATGTTTAACCAAAATTATTTCCCGATATTTTAGGAATAGATCGTGGAGTATGCGAGTGCAATAAATGCAAATGTAAACCTGGCTGGGAGGGACAAGATTGCAGTTGTAAAAATGACACAACGCCATGTATTCAGAACAATGTGAGGAAATTTAAAATATTTTGTGGTAGGAGGCGATAGTGCGGTTATTTATTTTGGTTCCCCTATCATACAGAAACTTATAGTTCATTTTCGTGTGATGCCATTGCTGCCGCTTTGAATGACTGCACAAAAGTGAACTCTATTATGAGTGTCAACTTATTTTGTGTTTTAATTCCCATGGACCGACGGAAGAATCTATAAAGACAAGCTTAAGTAACAGCGAAGCCAGACCGACAATTTGGTCATGCTATGCAGATATTTCCATCATAGGCATGGAAACGATCAATTTTCAAAAGAAATTATATTGATTAAAAATTTGCATGACATGCCCAAATGGTCGTAACAAACAAGCTGGTAGTCTTCTTTTTGAGATTAACTTTTGGCTTCATCTTTTGTCTGCTTAACAAGGGCTTAACTAGTCAATTTTAGGCAAAAAATAACTTCTGTAAATGAATTTACCAGAAGTAGTCATTTTTAGATGGCCTGAAATTTAGATGTATAATTATGTTGTAAAGGGCGAAAATACGCCATTTCGACCGGCTATTTTCGTTTGATTCGTATTTGCTCAATTGTTTTTAAATTTCACGAAAGCAGTGGTATTCAAAAGCCTTTTTTCGTCTGTAAGAGAACATTAAATTTGCTTTATGTGACATCGCTTCGTGTGACCATACATCGTTTCTCTGGAGCCTCCAGTTAACTGGATGCCGCTGGCTAAAGATAGTCGGCGCCCAAGGGAGTTATACCACTAAATATCCCAAATTCGTCATTTCCTGTGCCTACACCATGCACGTGTGACATGTAGTATTAATTAGAACTTCTTAAAATGAGAATTAGAACTGTTAAAACTTAAATTTGTCCATCAATTGTGAAAGGTCCATGCTTAGCAGTAATTTGATTATCAATTTTTGCAGGAAACGTGTTCAGGTCATGGCAAATGCGTATGCGGGCAATGCGATTGTGACAAAGGTTACTCTAATACGTTTTGTCAAACTTGTGACGTAAGTATTTTGAATTAGTAATGGTCCTGTAGGATTGATGTTATTCCAAAAATAAGCTCGAATAATAAACGATCTAAGAATTCAACTGTATTTGCATGTCAAGTGTTGATTTCAAAATACCATGTCTTTAATGCCGTTGAAGATAAACAGTCGTGTAGTTGAATTTTTTAAATGGTGTATTAAATGTGTCTATTTCCATAATAACGTCAATCTTATATATTCTGAAATTTTAACCCATCTAGGATTTAAATCCTTGAACGTCATGCCATGATATTTTTGCACTTATCGTTAAGGATACGGTATATTACAGGGTTGAGAGGGGCATTTGTTTGAGCATGCACAGACCTAGTCAAGGTTATAGTAAACACAGCATAGGAAACTTAAGAGTAGACCTTAGAAGTTCTTACGTCACGCAGTTTTCAATGCATATAAATACAAGGTAAATTTTTCCCACATGTTTCCCACATTACATTGCAATTCATTGTTTAACTCTGGCGTGACGTAAGGACCTCTAACGTCTATTGGCCGTGTTTATACGATAGACGGATAATTCGTCTGGACGAACTTAAGGCTGTTTTCCAGTTACGCGTTTTTCACACGTGCGTACACGCACGTAAATCTCTAAATGCATTTCAATATTACATTTGAAATGAACAATTGTTTACATAAAAAGAATTCAGCATTCCCTACGAGTTAGCATGTTTTAGTGATTCTATTTGTTAAATTCAAACTACTTAGACGAGTTTAAACATTTACGTGCGTGTACGTACGTGTGAAAAACGGATAACTGGAAAGCAGCCTTTAGGCGAAAATTTTTAGTCCGTCTGATAATTTGTCTGCGTATAAACACAGACAACAGACGAATTAACCGTCCAGACGAACTTAGCAGTTAGTTCGTCTTAGTAAGACGAACTTAAGCTGTTAGTGCGTCCAGACGGATAAATCGTCTGCTAGTATAAACGAGATACAGACGAACTTAGTTGGACGATCAGAAACAGCATAACAAAATTCAGTAGTTTGGTGCAACATTGGTTCAAGGTTAATTCGTCTGGTTAGTTCGTCCAGCATTTATGCTAGACGCATTAAACATGAGACACCTCAGGTCGTCCAGACGAATTATCCGTCTCTAGTATAAACACAGCTATTGTCTGTACCGTATAATGTGCTGGCTTTCATTCTTCGCACTCACTGTAATTATTGAAAAAGTAAATTAAATGCAGCATGGATTCTTAATCAATTTAGGTCGAATACGCCTGTAGACAGTATGCTGTTGTCCAACAATAATTTTATGTTCGTCGTATGGTGAAACCCAATCACACAGTTCTAATGATTGCATTCGTTAATTTATTTAAAGCTGTTTACAGTTTTCTATGACAAATACCGCATATAAAATAATAATTTTCATGTCTAAACAATTAACATGTCTTAAACGTTTGTGTTTTTTATCGCGTTGTGCTGGTAATTTTGTCGACAGAGTATGGTTTATCCGCGACTTCTGATCTATTCCAAGACTATTATGCGGGAGAAATATGTTTAAATTTCGTTATTGTGACGAGACCATTGTTGCTGTTGCCAAATTCGTTAATGGGCGTCCAATTATGCGTTTACAAGTGCATGTTTAGATTGTACTTGTTTAGACAGATTGCTTGCATCTTGGACTCCAAAATGTGTGTGGACTGTGTGCGTACGATTAAAGTGCTTAAAACCCAAAATGGTTTTTTGGTGATCCAAATAGAGCTCAAAAAGTTAGTTAGTAAGTTGTAATTTAGTTTTTTTGTTGAGCGTTTAGTTGTGGAGATAAATGCAGTCAAACGTGCTAGTTTGGCCACATTTGGGAAAAAAAGTGCGCATCCAAATTTTATGCTTAAAGGCCTGGGTTCCAGGAACCAATTTTCACAGTCACTAGGCGCGTTCTATTGCGAATGCATGTGTCACCGTAGTTTTTTGTGGAAAAATGCCTGAAAGATGCGTTGTTTACGGGTGTTCTAATACTACAGACAAGGAAAATGATATATTCTTGTACCAGATACCATTTTGGGATGAAAGCTCATCCGACGCAGTAAAACGAAGGAAGAAATGGATGGACTTCGATCGACGGAGGCGAGATAAATGGACGCCAACACGTTCGTCTGTTGTTTGCTCGAAACACTTTACGCCAGAATGTTTCGAGTATAATACCCAGTACTGATGCTTCATATGTTATTTTACACAGTTCCAGCCGCATCAACTACCAGCACCAAACCAAAAAGAAATGCACCAAAATGCACGATGTGCAAGCAGCCTATGAAAGGCCACAAAAATGTAGCTTCCTGTCCAAGAAATAAAACAAACTAAACTTGCACTGCATTGCACTTGGAATGTATATATTACAAAAGCACTTGTTTGCCATTACCAAAAATATTTTTCTTGTTTAAAGGATTACTGTCACACCATAGTATTGCAGGCTTTTGTTATTGTTTACATTTTGTTAGATTTTGTCAAAAATTAAAAGTAATATCAAAAAGTCTTTGTTTGCTTCCATACCAGTAACAATCAGGTTAAATAAGCAAAGATTTTCAAATAAATTGATTTGTTATTAGATGGATTATAAAAAGTGTTTATCTTGGTGTCCCAGATAAAATGGCTGCCATAAGCAAATTGAGCACACAATGCCATGGTATGGCAGTAATCCTTTAATGAAATAATAATATATTATGCACATATTAATCCAACACAGATGTCTCTGAATGTAAAAACCTGCCAGTCAATGGAAAATATACTCCCAAGATAGCATCTTGTCAAGCTGGGTTATGAAAACAAACTTTAGGTAATACTAACTGATATTGATGCTCACCATGCAAACTTACGAAGAACTTAATAATAACACTGTTTGACCCAGTATTTTGAGATGCTCAAGATTCTTGAGTGGCCGATAGAATCAATAATTAGTAGGGGGAGGGCAGGGGGATGATGATAAAATTCAAATTCATTCAAGTTAACGTTGAGTGAAAAATTAATTTTCATGTGGTATAACTAGAAAATATTGTCAAACAAGGTTGTTCATTTTTATGCAAGTTGCTATTTCTCAGAGCACATGTAACATTTACTTGCAATTGTGTAGAGACATAATTAACAGAAATTATTGCAGCTGTTAAAAGATTTTATTAAAAGAGTCTTATTTTATTAAAAGAGTTTTATTAAGATTTTGTTAAAAGAGTCTTTGAATTTCTAATAGTGGGCTAGCATATTAAAAACATGTCTGTACCCATTCAAAGATAATTATTGACTCTCGTCATCTGTTTCAATATCATCATAGCCAGTAAATGCATGATCAAGCTTAAAAGTGGAACGAATAGCAGTATATGCACAAGAAGGCAATGGTATTCTTTTATCCCTTAACCGACCATGTACCATCCGTGTGAACTGTCTATATGCAACACCTCGAAGAAACCTATATTGGAAAAATACATATCAAGGTTACATAATAGTTACATCTTCAGCTAAAATGAATGGTAATAAGTCTACCTTTCTTTTGAACCACTCTGTCTGTAACGCCGACCATCTCGAGTTTTATAATTATCAGCCGCAATCTCTAACGACCACTTGTTGAAGCAAACAGCTGGAAAACCAGGGTGATCTGTTATACATTTCAGTGCTCCTTTACCATCTTTACAATAAACTTCAATGAACTGTAAGCAATTTTCGATCTCCAGGCAACAACAGCATTCTTTGGCATTTTGCAACAATCCAGTGCCACAAGTGCACCTATGGAACGAATATTGATGGTAGAATGAATTTAAATAAACCCACTTTACAGTAATTATGAAATGTAAATGACAATGCTCTTTAATTAATAAGGCAACTCTCAGTTTGTTGAAAATTTAATTTGCGCATATGATGTAAAACACATACCAAGTGACGTGCATGGCAAAAAATAAAAATTGTACGAAAATTACCATGATGTTACAGGTTTACTCTCATTCCATCGAAGTTGTAATTCTTTAACTTTTTCAGCTTCCTCTTCCCGCCTCCGGTAATACTCTTGAAGCCAATTTTCGTCAGCAATTGGCTCGTCTGAGTAAGCATCTATGTAATAGTTTTCGCCATCATGGCTACCTTGAGTGCCTTCATCGTGTGATTTCTCAATTAAATTTTCACTTTCGTACTGTTCATCTTCGATTTCAAGAGGCGTGCTCGTAGAAGCCTTGCTATGTGTACTTGAGAATGAATTTGAGCCAGGCATTCCAACTTTTTTACGCAAAAATAGCTGATTTTTGAGCTTCGAGACTAAAATTACTGTGTAATTGTATATAAAGTACATAAACATGTTCCTGGGATCCAGTCTCCCACAGGCGCGCACTTTTTCAACGAGCTGGCTTCTTTGAGCCCGGTTATGTCCGTAACTAAACGCTTAACGAAAAAACTAAATCATAACTTATTAACTAACTTTTTTAGCTCTATCTAAATCACCAATAACCCATTTTGGGTTTATAAGCACTTTAAATGAGCTATATTTGAACTGGATTCGTAGTTTAAGTTAATAGACGTGTAGTTTGCGGTAGTTTAGGCTACGAACTGGCACTAACGAGTAATTGGTTTTATTTGCCAGAGTTGCATCAAAGGCTGTGGTTATTACAAAGACTGTGTTCGATGTAAGATATACGAAACTGGGCCATTGGTTGGCAATTGTGATAATGCCTGTAATGTGACGATAAAGAAAGTTGACAGTGTCGAACCATGTAAGATATTTACTTCTACTTTAACTTGTACTTAAATTGGTAAGGTTCATTTTGCGATAAAAACACCTCATACAAAGGATTCAAGTTTAGTTTTTAATGTGAAAATAGATATTAAATGTGGAGGCATTTATAACCGGATCCCCGTAAATTTCAAATTTTCGGTTGTCAGGTTAATTACGGTTTACTTTCAAAGGTTTAAAAGTCACTGGAGTCGCGAAGCGACTTCCTTAAAACACAGTGAAATTAAACATTTTATTGCATTCATTTTCAAATCAATGGTGTTTCCTGCAATCTGATTGGTTAAAAATAGTACGATTAATTCCCAAATCGCACCATTTTGCCTCATTATAATAATAATTTATTAATTTATATTGCGCTTTTTACGAAGTCTCTGCAAAATCAACCAATAAGATGAATTACTAGCCAGCCTAACTATTATATATATATTAACTAAACTAGAAATACATGCATGCAGCAACCCCTCGCCAGGGTTGCCAGATTTCTTGAATAATTAAGCCAAACCATCATTAGTGCTGTCAAAAAAACAAAGAAAACAAAAGGCAAATACAATGAAAAACAAAGAGCATTGTTAAAAGTTTGGCTAATTTATTCATGCAATCTGGCAACCCTGCCCCTCGCCACTAACTAAGAGCATGCAACTATATTTTCAGAATTACATGAAGTACTTGCATAGGTTGTTGTCATAGCAACACGGCAATTGTTATTCTTTCTGTATATTTTTTCATATCGGTTCTTAATCCTTGTTTTATTGACAATTTTTTTAAATGGCACAACATTTGTCATCAGTATGTTATTACGCCTAATGTAAGCTTAAATTTCGTATAAAATACGACCTATTAATTACATTAGTAATAAGAAGACAGTCTTGCATTTACAAAACATAAACTTACTCTAGAATTTAAACAGTGAATAGACTGGATGAGTACGGCTACGCCGGCCTTTATAAAGCATTAAAACAGAAGTGTAAATACGCATTATCAACAAACTTGCCTTGTGTTTCACATTTCCATAGTCAATTCTTGGCGCTTCTCTGTATTTTCCCCGAATTAATCTCTCTTCAAAAGTCTTGTGGCAGTCGTTTTCGTCTTATTTCTCGCCTTTTTGGATGCCTTAAGTGTTTGCTACTCCTGATAGTCCGCCATATTCCTGAGATCAGAAATGACCACCCTTCGTTGGTTGTGAAAGTTGCCAAATCTTTTTGCAAAAATACGAAATATTGTAGTGCAATATAGTCCGCCATATTTTTGAGATCAGTGATGACCACCCACTCACCGCCACCCTTGAACCACGCGCCCGCGATATTTGATGAACTTCAGACTTCGCTATGCTTTCCTTTTCCCGGGTGTAAATAGCCGTGCGGAATTAGTACCCTCGCACGGCGCTTCGCGCCGTTGGCTCGGGAACAATTTTAACTAATTCATTCTATGTGTCAAAAGGTTATGCCCATGTGAACATATAGCAAATGAACATTCGCACTATAAGTGTAAATATTATTATTATTGCAAAGTTGGGTTAGTTCAGAATTTGAACATGATTTTAGAAAACAAACTAATGTTGCCGCTTGAAGATTTTAAAATGAATATATTAAAGTGGAAATTGCACATCATGTCGTGCAATTTTGGTCAAAAATCAAACTTCTGATTACAAATCGCACTCCCACCGTGCAGAGATCACCGATTTTGAAATCATGTGTTTGATTTCAGACCAAATTGGACTCCACTCGGTGCAACTACTATTATCATAAGCAGGATAAAGTTTACTTGTTTAGCTTTGTGGAAGCACCGCACGTAAATTTATTATTGCAATGAGTAAATTTATAAATTTACTATCGTAAATTTATTATTGTAACACCTTTACCTGGTGTTTCCACAAAGCTAAACAAGTATATTGTTTTCACCATGCGTACAAGAAACTTATTAGGATAAAGTTTATTTAGAATTAAAAGCTTCGCATTGAATACAGTATCTTAATCATGGATCGTTGCATGGCAACCGATCCGAACGTTGTATTCCAATAAAATTGTTGGTTACAACGTTTGATAATTCCAATAGTTACTGGAATTGTCATTTCATGCATATAAACCCAAACACCTGACCCAAACACCAACCCTAACCCTGATAATCGCAATAATTTATTGGATACAATAATTTATTGGGATACAACGTTCGGATCGGGTGTACATGGTCAATTAAAATAATGGAAAAATCGAATAAATGATATTTAAGAAATATAAAACATTTTCCATGTTGATATACAGTTATATCAACACGAGTGAAAATTGGAGAAACTCGAAATTGTGTGAAAACACTCCTCCCGTATAATATAGCACAAAGAACTTTAACAGAAGAGTGGCGAAAAATTTTCCGTGTTGACATAGAGTTATATCAACACGGCTCTTAGCCAATCAGCGTTCAGAATTTACAAATGCTATATTATAAAAATTTTTAACTGATTAGCATCCAGTAATTTTGTGATGGTAATAGTCAACATGTTTAAACAAATCATAGACCGTAAATGTTACATACGGTGTTACCTAACCTTTTGAGCGAGTTGTATGATCACTGTTCCTAGACATAAACAGCGCCATATTTTTATGACTAGTGAAATACGTAGCTTGGTGCTTGCTAACCAACCTTTTAAGTCATCCCAAATATTTTTCTGTAATCATCAATTTGACCTTAGGCCGTAACCGAATCGATTTTGCAATCATGTTAAAAAGAAGTCCTGGTCATAATGAAAAAATATAAGATGAACATACTGAGGGTACTGACAATAAAAACATTTTTTAGACAAAAAGAAAGGTGAGCCTTGTGTTGAAATCGACGAAGATGATGATTGCACGTTTTCCTATGTACTGGTTGAAGAAAATGAGAAAGCTGAAATCTTTGCCGAAAAAGAGAAAAGTAAGAATCGTTTCTTTCATTTTTTCATGAAAAAAGTTCAGCATCATACACAGGTTGTTCTATCACACAACTGTTCGCTGCTTGAATTTCGACATGTACTGATTTTCATCCGAAATAAAAACAACTTCTCACTGAGTCTAGGACCTTTGTATGAGTTTGCATGCATTTCATTTAGGACAGATAATCTGTTGTGGGGTAAGTTAACCGTGGCGGTCAACATGCTAAAGCTGCCCGAACCTTTATCCGGGACGAAACGTACGACACCCAATCCGATTTGACTTCAATAATTACAAATTAGCCATTTACCAAGGATATGAAAAAAAAACTATAACTAAAATATACAAAACGCAGCATTTTGCCACTCTTGCAAATTCTGTTTACAAGCCTGTTAAAATGTTTCGTGCAAGTCTCACGTGGACAATGACCGCCACGGGGGGGGGGGGGTGTTTTCACGAAGATAGAAAGTAACTACAATGTAATGCGCATTCGATCTTCGAGAAAAGTGAGTGAGTGCTACAAAATGTTAATTTTTAATTAATTAGACTACACTGTGTGCCAAAATTATATGCAAACTGATCTTCTTGCTATAGCTCTGATAGTTTTTAACAAAAATAGCGAAACTTGGTACGTTTTATAGCAGCACTAATACATGTTTCGATCTAAAATTTTGGACCGATCTGCGCATTAGTAAACAAACGGCGGCCATTTTTGTGATTCTTTCCCTATTCCAGCGTGCCAAATTTTTACGCGAGTCATTTCTAATTTCTTAAATACTGAGAAGTGTAGGTGGAAATAAAAATAGACTACTTTTTAAATATTTATTTAGGAACAACAACATGTATTACAAAAAAACTTCTCACTTTGCTTTCACAATACAATTAGTAATTAATATAACTACCCTTTTTATTCATGAAAAAAAAAGCCGTTGATCCATGGAAGGTGTCAAAGGTTCAATTTCATCCGATGAAATATCTGTGGCAGCAGTCAAAATGGCATCCTAGAGATCATCCTTAGAGGCGTGCTGTCTTCCACAGAAGTAAATGTTCCTTTTCAGAATGCTTCAAAGATTTTCTATAGGATGTAAATCTGGAGAGCAGGCTGGTCATTGCATGATTTTTCCGTGTCTGGCAAAAACACTATTCAAATATTCAGTGGAACTCTGCGGTCAAACGTTACACGCATGCGCGAGACCTAAGAAAAGCGCGGGAAAAACAAAGGCGAATTGAATACAAAGGAGTGAAAAGCTAAGAAGTAGGCCATATTCTGTGGTCGATTATCGTTCAGTTTCGTTGCCCCCCTTCGGGCACTAATTGAAAACACGATAGAAAATTAGGATAAATCATAAAAAGTCCGAATTCACTTGTTGGCACCTCCACAAACCTGCAGTTTTCGAGAACTTCGTCTTCAAAAATTCAATAAATTGACATGTTTTGCAATCCATGAACGCCATCTTGTTTTGGAAAATATGAGGATACTTCGTGTAATATACGGTATATATAGCATATTCAGCAATTTTATATTGGGACTTACATGAAGTCTATCATCCCCGCTGTGCAAGAAAGGCTCAACAAGTTTTCAACAAGGACGTTTGGGTTCCCACCCAAACGTAGAAGGTTTTGAGCATAGATATACCAGGTTTTGAGCAAATTTTCACAGAAATTTTGAAAAATGTTTAGAGAACAGTTTCGAAATAAAAAGTATTAGAAGAAAAATATGTATAACAATAACTTTGAACACAGCAAATTCATCCTCAAGTATTTTGTTTCTAATTGTTTGCCGTTTGTTTACTAATAATCCGCAGATCGATTTAAAATTTTAGATCTGAGCATGTATTAGTGTTTCCATAAAACGTGACAAGTTTCGCTATTTTATTATTAAAAACTGCCGAAGCTATAGCAAGAAGATCAGCTTGCACATAAATTTGGCACGTACTGTATCAATTACACTGCAACCTATTTGCAGGAATTACAACCCTTAAGAATATTTTTCTATTTTCGAATTCAGTTGCGGCGCATGTGTGATTGTAAAACATTTTTTCTTTTGCTCCTGTATACATGCTATTAGATCAAAAAGCTAGAAATACATTTTAGTGGTATCCTTCAGGGAAGCATCTGGTTTGTTTGTTTGAAAGACTTATACGTACATTGCTACCCCCAAAAATGTCAACTCCCAAGCACAAAAAAGTGTCACATACTAAGAAAACGGATGACTTGTGATCACGACAAATCAATGCTTTTACATAATTCGTGGGTTTCACTTGACGTTATAAGTTTAAGTAGTGGTCAACTCTAAATCGACACACAGTCATCACATTATATTACATGTTAGTGGTGTGTCGACCTTGTGTTTGGTCGCAAAGACGTGCAACTTCATATAATTTGCTCATTCTAGTACAGCATAAGCGTCAATACAGCCAACATTGACTCCCACTTAGATTCACTGCACAATCGTAGGGTGAAACTCGTGCAAGAATAACGTTTTTTCTTGTGGTTGTGGCTTTTTTATGTTTTGTAATGTAAACTATGTAGATCAGTATATACTGTGAAGATGAAGTTGCATTTTGTGGCTGTTTATTAATTCCATGTCTTCATTATTTTTATATAAATTGTATTTTCTACAGGGTGTCCTCGTGAAGAAGGATATTTGCTTATCATCATTGGAGTTATCCTTGGCATTGTTGCTATTGGAGCTGCGTTACTTCTGATTTGGAAGTTACTAGCAACTATACAGGTAATTTAATAACCGGATTTAGTGCATGAAGCTTTTTTAAAAATTATTTACTTGTTTGCATGCCAGTTTAAGATGGTCTTATACAACGACTATGGTTTTAAAGCAATAAAATATTTCAAAACCCGAGAAATCGAGTGAAATATAAGCCCGTCAGGGTAAAACCATAATTTACCAGAGCAAATAATGTTGTGCACTTGCTTCCCAATGGAATCATAGCCGTCAAAAGTATATTAGAGCTTTCGTCTTTCTTTATTCTAGTAAAGATAGTTACATTTAAAGTATTTTAAACACTTTAAACTTTGTTCTAATCACAGACGCCTTGTAAGTGCCTAATAAATCTGCGTTTGAGATTACCTGTATGTCAGCTTGGACTAAATCTTTCTAAGTTACTATGGCAATACGGCCTCATTCTAGCCTGCTCACAGCCCGAAATTTTGGAGGAAAATTACGGTCTGCTGAATTCTGAAAGTAATCGTGTTCAGTGACGTCATGACTTACGCGAAAATAAGTAGTTGTTTTTGATTAGTTTAAAGTTTTCAAAGGGGACCAGCCATAAAAGAAGCCGTATGATTGGCTGGTCAACTAAAAATTAATTAATTATGTATCTTGGACTGATATAGTAATTCAGATTGATATTTGTCAAAGTCTACAAGATGGCTGCCAAAAGTGCAAGTGCAAATTTTCCAACTGATCGTTGGGACGAAGCTTTAAAAACGGCTGCTTCTGCGTTTAATATAACGAATTTTTATCCGGAGCAAGTAGAGGCGTTGTACAAGTATTTTCAGGTCAAGACGTATACGTAAATTTGCCGACATCATTTGGAAAGTCTTTAATTTTCCAAGCGATTCTTCTTATTTGGGACACTCCTAAGCGTCGTCCAAAAGGCACCAGTATCATCGTTGTTATTTCTCTTCTCAAATCATTGATGACAGAGCAAGTTTCTTACTTGGATAGTTTGGGAACACGTGTTTGTTGTATAACAGACGAATGTAAAGAGAATCAAAATGTGATGCAAAACCATTTATTGTAAGTAATAATGGCAATTTGTTGCTCAAAAAAGAAAAACTAAATCATACTTTGCGATGTGTAAGTCCAAGCAACAAGGCAGAACTAAAGAGACTACTCATGTCATACAAGAAGTATTTAATACTAAACGAGGCATCCGATATGACATCAATTGTTGGTGTACCCAATGTTTTCTTAGAATTTGGCAGGCTACAAATTGTCACAGGCTTTTTAAACTTGAAGACATATTAGAGAATGTGGAAATTTGGAGAAGGCACCATGCGATTGCTATACTAAATGCAATTGCCAGCAAGTTTTTGATGACGTTGAAATTGTTCCTGAGCAGTCGTGATGGCTGAAGACACCAACTGAGTTGAAATGGATTGGGAAAATTTGAAAGATGATTCAGTAGAGACAGTAGAGAAATTGAAGTAGATGAAACTGATACGTCAATAGATCCTAGTCAAACTGGAAATGACAGCTTCCTTGAGCATTTTATAGCAATCAATGAACACTGAAGTATGACTTACTTTACATATGTACATATCATCTTCTACTTGTACAAAGGTGCTTGTATAAAAAAGCTTGTACAGGCAAGTACAGATTGTTTATCTAGCTTTCCTGTGCAACATCATGTACTTCTTGTGGTCAGTTATCCAACCGTAAAATTTTTGCATGTTAAACCCTGACAAAAAAGAAGGCTTGATTCCAGAATAATAACTATATGACCAACCTCGTGTTTTGATTAGTGCGTTTTGAAATAAAAGTTCATTAACAAGTTTTTTAAGATCACCATTCTGGGATCTGTTCACATGTTTCCCAGACCTTTTGTACAGAGCCATTGAGCTGTCAAACTTTTCTGTTAATTTTCTAGTAACACCCATGGCGCGACAAATGCTGTTGATCGATCTTTGATCAGCATTTGGACCAAGGGAATATTCCCACAATGAGACTGATTTCTCTTAGAGAATCTGTTCCATATGATTTGGTGCGATGCTTTTAGACTTAATAGTATATATACCTAGAACATTAGGTAAAGAGCTTCCAAAGCATATTTTGGACTCCCTTTGTTATTCTGGAAATAAAGAAAAAGGAACTTCAAACTTATTATCACCCTTTCACCATCACCCTCCGAAATAGCATCTAAGAAATTCATCACAACCATGCCATAATCAAGAAATGCCATCTGGTAGTTGTACATGTCATCTGATACATCATTGCTACTGTATACTTCAGCAAGCATAGGCTGCTCTTCAATATACACGGGTGGATCATGAGATTGTTCATGCATTTGTCGCCATTTCCCATCAAACTTAAAAGTCTTTTCACCGCCAGGGAACCTGCAATTATACCTTCCATCAACTGTCCTGTCCTTCAGCTTTTGCAACTGTCTTTCCTCGAGTTGGTCAAGAGCTGAAACAATTCTGTTGTGCTTTTCATTATCCAAAATGTACTTATCAACCACAGTTGATGACAATCTATACAGAAATTCTTTCTTCTCTTTTGTGGTGTGAATGTTTGGAGCTGATTTATTTTCAGGATTTGTATCATTAAACTCATCCATGTCCAATTCGATCATGGCTGCTGCCACTATTCTTGCTTTTATTTCAAGCAGGAAAAACTACCTTGCTGCATTGACAGCTGCATCAACATCGCTTTTGACATTGCGGCGATTGATCAAGTTTCGGTCACTATAAAGGGTGCACTTATCACACGATGAAGCTGGACTGTACAAATTAGAACATGCAACCTACAAATGTATAAAAATACACTATACTTACTAACTATTAAAGGGTGAACCAAATTATTAGAGCTCAGAGCCATTTTCATGAAATCATGCTTTGCGTGCATGCAAAAACTAGGGTTTTCCTAATTTTCAATAAAATCCAGATTTCTTGAGCAAACCTTAAGTACCAGAATCTTTCTCTCATAAAATAACTGTTTTTGAGAAAGAAAGCGTTTATTGTTCTTATGGATGTTTAAAGATCGGTTAACAAGTCCTTATTGGTTTCTAGATTGTAAAATGAAATGCCAGTTATTGCAAAATGGGTGAAGAGATAACTACGCTACAGTAAATCCATGCAATATATTTTTGTAAGGCCAGTTGTATCAAACGCATTTACAAAAATTGGGTTAGTCGAAAATGTAAAACAAGTGTGTACATTGCATGGGAAAACTAAATTGTTGTGGAGTACTTATATATAAAACTAAATATCCCATAAAATATAAATTCTGTTACATGCGAGATGTTAGAATGTTTGTAAATTTGACTTACCCACTGTTTGAGCTAAACACCTATGATAAAACTGGCTACCAGCTAGTACACACAAAAACATACCCCTATTGCTTTGTTTCCTGCATGCCAAACAGCTGTTTCAAAGTGCAATCCTTGTAATTGCTCTGCAGGTGTGAAGCCATTACATAATGTAATGTGTGCATTGACAGCACGTTCTACTGTGAGCTGGTCCCCCACAACTGCTTGATGATAATGTTCTCGCTCTTCTCCATCACCAACAAATGGAACAAATTCGTGAAGCTGTTTCAAGATTTTGTTCATCCCATTTGCTTCATTTTCGTTTTCGTATATTAGTCCAATGAGAGTCTGCATAAAACAAACATGTTTTCAGGATATAAAGGCTGTTACAATTACTGTACAGTTTAACAGTATTTATATGAGCCATAGAATACTTGGAAATTAGGGTAAACTGTCAAGATATAGCACAGTAATGGTACTTTTGCATTTTTTATTTTTCTTCATGTCCCACGTGCAAACTCGAAACAAAACATGCAATTTTATCTCCATACCCTTTCAAAAAGATTTATTGCTAAAAAATGCCACAAACTACCAATAATTTTGACCTTACCAAATCATCAAGTCACATTACTCTACTAAGTGATTAATTAATCCTAGTATTAAAATACAATCTTGTCTGTGTACAAAGTTTAAGTTTTCATATAAAAATATTAGAGCGCAGTCACACTTACTGATTCTGTTGGCTGAGAAGTTTCCTTGCTGTACCTGTGTGCAATGTACTTTTCAACTGTGTCCTTTCCAAATTCTAGACATGGTACATTCTCCACCAGAATACGATGAGCCAAGCTAATGTAGTTGTCTCGCTGTGCTTTTTGTTCTAAATGATTAGGTATACATTTACCATTATCCATTTCATTAATATTGTCTGATGGAACCTTGTGACTCAAATGACTTGTTGTAATCCTGTTAGTAGTAGCATTGACAGAAACATGTTTGTCAATGTTCTGATGTTCATCTGTCATGAAATGAATGTCCTGATGGTAGTCGACATTATCTATCGTCAGCTTAAACCCGGCAGATGGCTGGACATCACTATCTAACAAGTTTCCGCTTGCTGAATCAGATTTCTTTTGAGAAGCTAACCATTTAGCATCATTGTCAATCATTTTCTTCACCTCAAAATCATGATTTACGCCAAACTCCTCAATAGGCGATTTACGCCAAACTCCTCAATAGGTGTATAGGCGATTTGGTGAAGTGACAAGTTTGAACTTTGATAATCGAGACATTACTGGCTGTTAATGAAAGAATAATCAAATAATTAGAAGCAATCTGCATACAGTTTTCTCCATTATAGTATAGTCCATTAAACATTAAGAAAATCTTTATTCCACTTGACGAGCAAAATGTATAACACAAATACAAGGAATACATATCAATATTTCTGCCTTGTATTCACAGGATATTAGTAATATATTCATACTTACAACCCAGTTGAAATGGTACAGAAATATTCCCAACAGTAGCTGAATGGTGTTCATATATGCTGACCGGTTTCGTAGTAATATTGAAGCTGCCATTCCAACAGCAGGAATCCAATCCTTCTCATCCCTTTCCGTCCTACGTGAGCCGGCAGCTACTAGTACTGAAAGTAACAGTTGGGCCCTTGTTTCTAGCTCGGCCTTTTGCTTCTCAAAAGAGAAATCCAGCATTTTATCTTTGTCCGGCGACCGCAGACAGCTCTGGTTTTTTTGGAGCGAAGACCTATACACTCATTGTCAATATCCTTCATGATGTTAAAAATAAGATGTTTTCGTAAGTTTGTATTTCTCCATACTGCATTTGCGATTTGTTTATATGTTCCGCGAACGAGCGTCTTCCCCAAAGGCTCAGGATCCGGCTGCAGTTCTTTTTGGGATGTTCTACTTGGCCATGTAACCTTTACATTCACAGATGTGTTTAATGGTTTTGGATCAGGGTGTTTCACCGGTGTTGATTGAGAAATTGGTGGTGGTAAAGAGAGGTATAAATACTTTGATTGTGGGACGGTGGTGAAGTCGGCGCTTCTAAGTGCGATATTGTTGATGAATCTTCATTTAGGGAATATGGTCGCTTAACAGTCGGCCCCCTTTCTTCAGCCAGAATTTGGCATCTTTTCAGTCTAGTCTTTTGATAAGTTTGTTTTCGTTCACTTACAATGCCTTTTTCTTGAGCGAGAAGGCCAGACCTTTTGCGTAGCTTGTCATGGCACTGCTGACAAATGTGTTGAGATGCCAGTATAATAGCAAATGGCAGTTGTTCTAGGGCCGCATTAACATCAAATTTTGATCGTTTTCCCGGCATCAAATTCCTTTCGTGGACCTTTTCGATTATACGATAGCAAACAATACAATTTGGTATGTCAGAATTCATTGCCTCGTCAAACAGTCCACCATGTTGATTTAACGTTGGCTTGAATAATTTTTTACCATAATTTTTTTACTATAATTTATGTGATCAGCAACGACGTCACTGAACACGATTACTTTCAGAATTCAGCTGACCGTAATTTTCCCCCCAAAATTTCAAGCTGCGAACAGGCTAGCCTCATTCTTATCACTGCAGAAAGTCTGTTTCAACAAATTAATTAATGATCGAATCTATTTTTACAGTAATGAATGTCAATTTCAAGTTGAAGAAGCGACAAAACGTTGATAACATTTCACAGTAGCGCATGTTAAAATTTCGTGAAAGTCATCTCACAGTATTGTACATGGTACAGTATGTGATTTCAATGTTCTATTTACGTTGTTTAGGATCGCCGTGAATTTGCTAAGTTTGAACGTGAACAACAGAATGCACGTTGGGATACAAGCGAAAACCCAATTTTCAAGCAAGCAACAACGACATTCCAGAACCCAACTTATGGTGGCAAGGGCTAAATCAATAAACTAACCCAGAATAGATTGTATGTGATGACCTTCAGTACTTGTAGTTTTAAATGAACTATTTCATCTGCCTGAAATTACGGAAGTTTTGAGAAGTGCGCGCAGATTATTGTGTTAAGTATAAATAGGCATATATGAATGCGTTTTAACATGAGTTTTAGCGTAAGTATTTTTGCATTTTACAGTTTTGTATTGAGTAAGAAACAACTATGTTAATGTTTTTATTACTTTTGTTGTGTTTTTCATTAATCACTAGTTAGCCTGGCCAGCACCGCATTGCTTGTCAATGAGGTTTGGTTTACATCGGTGAGACTGGCCGAAATCTGTGATTACGTCTTAAAGAACTTAAGAATAACTGCGAGAAAGCCGAACTCGAAAAATCAGCCGTGGCTAAAGCTAAACACTTACAGACTGATAAACATCGCATAAAATAGACCATTTTGATGAATAATGATGAGTTATGTCGCAAAATGAGAGTATCAATTGAAATTGAGAGGCATAGTACTATATAGGTCATGGGGGTAAGCCATGCACTAGATAGTACGTGGCGCGCTCTCTTTACTGTGGGAAATTGATTACTCTTCTTGCTAGTTAGAGTTGACGCAGTTGATTTGAACAAAATCACGCGAGCGCACAAATCACGACATTTTACGTATTTAAGGGACGTGTGAATTTAAATTAGTCGCATTATTATTGGCACTGATGCAGATCCGAGCATAGATCCGAGCTGGCGGATCGAAAGCTTTGCGACACTAAATTTACGTGGTATTTCCACAAAAAATATATTTTAATTATACTTAAATACTTTAGACAGACACAAACCAATTTATAAGTAGAGAAGTAAAAGAATTAATGAAAGTTGGAGACCGACATTTAAAATATTTTCGTAAATCAAAGAATTCAGAGGATTAGAACAGCTACAAGCAACTTAAAATAGCTGTCAAAATTTCTATAAAAAAAGCTGAATCTAAGTTCGTCTGCAGTCAAATTAAGAAGAATAAGGATAACTCGAAATCAATGTGAAAGTTAAAATTACATAGCGCCTTTCTAGTAACAAAATTACAAAACCTAATTACCGTAAGGAGACCCTGAGTTAGCAGCTGAGGATTTTAATAATTTCTTCCCCTTAGTGGGGAAAATTAAAACATAGGCCTAATAGCATCCCCATCACAAAGATCGACACACGTATCGGATGCTGAGAGATTTAAATTTAGCTTAGTTACACGAGAAGTACGTAAAATAATTTTAAGATCTCCATCGAATAAAGCCCCCATGGTCCCGACAAAGTAAGTGGGCAGTGTTAAAGGTACCTAGGAAATTATCATAGATTCTCTAACCATAGGCGACTCAAAAATGTCTTGTAATCTCGTGCACCGCAATAAAATCCATGTATATTAAATAATGTATTTTATACATGTAAACATGTGCTACTGCTTGCGGTGCACGAAATTACCAGACATTTTTTGGCCGCCTATGCTCTAACTTGATGACGTCTACGTATGCGATGAGTTGAAAATTGGTGGAGGTTATACCTTTGCAAGTATAAAACTAGAGATATCCCGAATAAGGTGCGTATAGTTGTAGTACACAATTTAATTTTAATCTGTATATTTCTAATCTATTTGATCATAGGTGCACTTTTAACGAAGTATTCATTTAAACTAATAGGAGCTTATAAATGCTTTTTAAAGGCTGACGTGTACGCCAATCTCTGGCATCCCGCATCGGGACAAGAAATTTTGTGTCAATACGTGAAAAATATGTTCAAATTTGGCAGCCATTTGGAAACATTGAAGACAAATTTCAATGAGTATGCGTAGTAAAATTGTCGGAAATTAACGTGTTATAATTTTTTACCTGTTTTTAATTTCACGAGCGATGTATGTTGTTTTCAACAAAAGTCATATGTTCGTCAGGTTAAATTAAGTTGCTAACCTTATGTATCTTATATATGTAAACAATACGCTACCGCTTGCGGTGCACGAAATTAATACCAGACATTTTTGGGCCGCCTATGATTTGATTCATCTTCAGCAGTTAGCGTACAAGAATAAGTTAAAGCTGAATCAATTATTTTTGTGTTATTTACGACAAGATCAACTAGTTCTTTGTTAGTTTCTTTGTTTAGATCTTCAGGGTCGTAGCAGGATTGTAAATGCGTGTTTACAGCACTGTCGTTGTCTTTGTACGCATGCTCTTTGGCTCGTTCTAATAATGTCCGTTCAGTTTTACCTATGTAGCTTTTGCTACATTTCTGGCAAGTGATATACGACATTACATTTGTTTTCTTTTAGAGTTTTGTCTTTCACGTTAGTAACATGTTAAGTTTTGTGGTTGTAGTTCTTGTTACAATTCGTACGTTTGAGATGGTAAGTTAACGTTTTAGTTTCTTTGTAAGACCGCGCAAGAGCTGTTCTCCTTTCTGCCCAATATAAAGCATCTCGAACTAAAGTGTTGGAGTAGTTGAATTGTTCTCAGTTACTTCGTCAGTGTCATTCTTAGTCTCGTGATGTTGCCTGAAACGTCTCATCAGCGAAGACACAACCTGTTTAAATAATAATAATAATAATAATTTATTTATACTCTGTTACAATATAGCACACAAAGTGCTAGTTTGACTAACTAATTTCTAAATTTCTACTATCTAAATCTAAAATCTTGATTATGAAGAGCCTTATAGATAAGTATTGCAATATCTTGCATACGACGATTGTACAGCGTTGTTTTCCTTGCTTGATTTAATAAAGTCTCTCAACTACTGGATTTGTCTTGAAAAACTGTCCTCAATGCCCTTTCATTTAATTTCTCAAGTTTGTCCGAATCACCCTTCCGACAAAAATGCCAAACAGTAGAACAGTAATTCAGATGCGTTAATATAAATGAGTTATAGAGTTTAATTCTAGCTTCGAGAGGAGCCAGTCGTTTAAGTCTATTTAACACCGCTACTTGTCGACCAACCTTCCTACACAGATTCGCAATGTGAACATGGAAATTTAGCTTACTATCCAATGTAACTCCCAAGAGCTTTATGGATGATAGTTGTTGAACCAAGTTACCCAAACCTGAGACTTGAAGATCAACAGTAGACCTACCAGGAGCTAAGCCAAGACTTTGAAACTTATTAGGATTAGCTGTAAGGGAATTTTGATGAAACCATTCTAATGTTATTTCAAGGTCGGAATTTAATGTGTCTTCAACTGTGTCAGCATTTTGGTGACAAGTATAAAGCTCATTATCATCAGCAAAGGTATTAATTTCACCATTAGCTAGGTCAAAATGGAGATCATTAACAAAAAAGTTAAAAAGAAGGGGTCCCAGAACAGAACCTTGTGGATTCCTCTGACCGTTTCCACCCAATCAGAAGTTTTATCGAAGATTTTGACTCGTTGTCGTCGTTTTGTTAAAAAGTTCCTGATTAACTGAATACTCGGTTTTGAAACGCCATAAGCTTGAAGTTTTGCTAGAAGCAATTCATGTGGCAAACTGTCAAACGCTTTACTGAGATCGAGTGCAACAACTCCGACATACTTTTTAGCATCAAGATTGCATTTCCAATTTTCTATTAGATTAAGTAACGACATATCACAACCGTGGTGTTTACGACAAGCAGATTGATTGGGAACTAACAGTTTTTCAAACCACTGATATAGTTGCTGATACAGACATTTTTCAAATACGGTATCAAATATACTAAAACCGACACAGGCCTGTAACAAGATTTATCCATATCATCCTGATCTTGTCCCTTCTTAAATATTGGCGTAAGTTGACCAGATTTCCAATCAATAGGGATATTACCAATTCGAATGCAAGCATTTATTAAATCTGTTAATGGCTGAATTGTCACTTCGGACGTCAATTTAAGCAGGCTAACAAAGATGTTATCAAAGCCAGGTGCCTTAGATGTTTTACAGGCAGCTATAATATCTGAGACGGTCCCATGGTTTACTTCACTAAATGAGAAGGTATACCCTTCAGTGTTTGTATTTTTAATCGTCATAAATGTATTAATAGATTTAACGCTCGGATGGTTTAGGAGCATATCATTGTTTTGTTCAGCAATCGGTGCACACGCATTAACAAAGTAATCATTCATAATGCATGCTATCTGCTGTCTATCTTTAATAATCTTACCATTCTCTCGCAGCACAATATCTTCGGTTGATCTGGAGCTTTTAGCATGCAAAAATGGTTTAAGTGTTTTCCAAAAGTTACGGGGATCAGAGTTAGCATTATCTGTCGAGCTTCTGAAATAGGCAGCTATGGCTTTGCGCCGTAATTTCACAGTCAGATTCCTCTGTTGTTTATAAGCAATGTGAGCTTCCTCTGTATTATACAGCAATGTGAGCTTCCTCTGTATTGTACTTTAGATATTTCCTCCAAAGTCTTTTCCTTTTACGAATTGCCTTCCTAAGGACTTCATTAAAGTAAGGTGCTTGATTCCCCTTCACTTTAACTTTTCTCAATGGAGCATATTCATTAATTACGTTCATATACATAGTTTGCCAAGCCCAATAAACATCATCAATGTCGTCAAAAATGTAGGCAACATGAAATGGGACAACACCAAGGTCTTTGCAGACTTTTACTATCGATGCCCTTCATTCTTCTGTACGTTACAAATCTGGGAGAAGCTTTAGGTATTTGACATTTCATTGCAGTACACACCATATTATGATCACTAAGATAGACATCAATGCTGCTGGTATGTAAAAAACGTCGACGATTATTTACTAACATCACACCAATAAGGGTAGCTGTACTATTGGAGATTTTTGTTGGTCCTTCAACAAGGCAGTGGAGATCATAAATGTCACAAATGTCAAGAAGAGCCTTTCCATCACAATCTTGATAATCAGGACGAAGCAAGTCGCAATTTAAATCACCTAGCACCACCATGTCTTTTGCAATATCCAAAGCATTATCCAAAAGAGTGTGTAATTCATTAACCCATACTGATTTCTTAAGATTAGGTGGTCGATAAACGCCAAGCAAAGCAATGTTTGAAGAATTTAGAGATAGTCTTAACATAATTGACTCAACATTCATACCTTCAAGATTCTGAAATCGTTGAACTGTAAGACTTGATTTAACATATGTAATCACGCCACCGCCCGCTTTACTAAAAGGTCTATCCTAGCGAAAAAGTTTATATCCTGACAGGTGAAATTGGTTGTCTGAAAATGAATAATTTAATTTAGTCTCACCAATAACCAACACATCAAGAATATTCTCCCGAAGAATTTTGCTAATCTCTATGAATTTAGTTCCCCCCAGGCTATTAATGTTTATGTAACCTATTTTAAGATTTCTCAAATAATTAACACCAAAGTTCTGAAGTGAATCAACAGATTCCCTTATGGAACTGGAACTCGCATTGTCATGGCTGGAATCAAAAAAACTATCTGATAATTGAGGGAGTCCACAATTAAAACAAGTCCAAATGTTCGTAGTGGGACTTGACAGGCCGGTGCATTTAAAATGAAATGGTCTTCGGCATCCATCACAAAAGACGCCATTTTGATTACTTCGAACGATTTTATTGCATTCTCTACAAGTTTTAGAATCCGATTTGCCTCTCTTTGATCGCAACAGCTCTGTTAGAGGTCCCGGGTTTGATTCCACATCGCCACAAATTGATAAATATCTAGGAAAAAGATAATCTGGAAGTAAAATACACAAGTGACCTCGCTTTGTCCAGTTCACAATTGATCGACGAATTTTGTTATGTTTTGAAATTAAATATAGGATAATCTTGTACCAACAAACACTGATTTAGTACCAGAATGATGCAGAATATCTTTCGGCAATTGCCAAACCAAAGCAATCAGGTCAGGAGCAAACAATATGACCAGAAATAGACAACTGTTATAAAGCCGACCCCGACATGAAGCCGCCATGCTTTAAGAATTGAATAGGAAAACCGTTCCATGAAGCAATTCTCCTAATGAAGTTTAGCTCTTGTTCGAGTTCAGATGGTAAGCAGATCTTAAAAACTCGAAAAAGAAGAGAGCGAAGCCAGGCAGTACGGTGTTTCCTCGGTACGGAACTGTCAAAATGTGTGTATTGGCCAGTAAATGTATGTTTTCGGTATATTGAGAATTTGTTACCATCAAGATTTAAATCAAGGAAATTTGGAGGTTCGTCCGGGAATGTATCATATGTAAATCGTATGTTATGGTCAAAGGAGTGAAACTTGTTTAAGAGAAAGTCAATGTTCTCGCGTTTTAAAGAAGTAAAGTATCATCAACATACCGGGAATAGAACGTAATTACACCGCTGTTAATCAACGGATAATTATGATTTGTTCAAATTCCGTTGGAATAATGTTCGCCAATACAGGACCGAGAAAGCCACCCATGCAGCTAACACCATCAATTTATTCGCAGTAGATAAACCATCGCAACCGAAGATTATTTTTTTGCAAGTATCTCGTATCAGTTTTCGTAGCGTTGTTTTCTTCGATGTTGTGGCTAATTCGTTCTCGCTATATAAAAAGCACTTCACATAAAGCGACGTGAATGTTCCCTAAATAATGGCCTTAAAGCGAGAAAAGAATTGCAATTATTTAGTTAATCTAGTTTAAAAGGAACAAAGGAACATTCGGATAGATTGTTAATTGTTACTTACGCAATACTTGCATGCGCACGCTAATTTAAATTCTTGTACACGTAATCGCTTTAACGTATTTTTTTACGCTTACTGCTGAAGATGAATCAAATAGATTCGAAATATACAGTTAAAAATTAAATTGTGTACTACACGCGTAAAAATTACGAATTGTTGAAGGTTGTTGAAAACAGGATTGAACAATGTTGTGCTGCCCACATTGTTCAATGTTGTCAACAATGCTGAACAAGTTGTTGAGCCTGAATTCAGCCTGCAATCAGGTGTAACAATGCAGAACAATATTGTTGACAACATTGAACAATATGGGCAGCACAACATTGCTCAAGCCTGTTTTCAACAACTCGTAATTTTTTGCCGTGTACAACTATGCACACCTTATTCGGGATATCTCTAGTTTTATATTTGCTGAAACTATCAGCTGGTCAAGGATTATACCTTTGCGCAATGACGGTGATCTTGGTAAATCCCTCGAACAACAGACCACTATCATAACTGTCGAGTCCGTCAAAAATTTGCGATATTGGGGATGCCTGTGCGATAAAGTAGTATTAAATCAATTTACAGATTATCTGTTGGAACATGAACTGCTAAAGAAACACCAAAGTTGTAGTCGATAGTGGCACTCCACCGAAACACTTCACATCGCAGTAACGGGTACTCTTTTGGACGCAATAGATAAGAAGGACCTATCGAACATTATATTTTTGGACCTATGAAAAGCTTTGACAGTGTTCAACATGGATATCTTGTTAAATAAAATTATGGACTTAGGATTAACAACGGAAGTCCTCAATTGGTTCAAAAACTACTTACATAATAAACATATTCAGGCGATTTCTAAATTAGTTTAAGTCAAAAGATGATGAGGGTAATCACTAAATAATGAGTAAAATCAATTAGTGTTCATTCGCATGGTCCTGTACATCAGAAGGTAATGTTGACAGCTTCAATTAGTCCAAAACTATGCTGCTAGAATAATGTTGGGTGCAAAGTAGTTTTATCATATATCTCCAACAATAAATGCACTTGGATGGCTACCAGTAAAAGAACACTTGCTATACAGAGACATAATATTAATGTTTAAATGTATGAACACCAAGCTCCTTCGTATCTCTGTGATAAGTTTAAACAAAGAAACCAAGTTCACGATCGCGATACAAGAAGTAATGAAAATTTAAATATTCCAAAGTTTCAGCTTGTACTGGACAAAGAACTTTCAAGCATAAAGGTACAAAATTATGGAACGAACTCGACAAAGAGACCAAATTATTAACTAATCTAACTGAGTTTTAAATAAAACTTAACACTAATCCAACTCTAAAGTGACTCTTTTATGTTTCAGATTGAACGTTAAGATACAATTTGCTTTTAAAAACAGTTTACTATTACTTGAAATAACATTTCATCATAAACTAGATTAGATAAATTAAAATTATTTTAATTGGATAGGTTTTTAAATAGTGGTAGATGTTATCTTACATTTCTGTAAATTGTCATTGAAAAACCCATTTGGGAATGTCAATTAAGTATGCTAGTAATAATTTTTTTTAAACTCGAAAAATCTTAATTTAATTATGACAAAAAATAAGTTACATGTCACAATGATCTTCAATTATCTAAACTAAGAGTAACAGTTCACTGTAATGTTCAAGTCCATTCTCTAACACACCAAACGATAGCATTTAATAGAAATTTAGTAATTCTGAATCGTTCCATTGCTTATTTCTCCTACAGTAAATATAGAACGTAGCCTTGGGAGCTACCTCCATGCATTTAGCTATAATACGATTATCATTGAGAAAAACGCTTGGGAAAACCACTTGTAAAACCAGATAATCAATTTATGTTTCGGTCACTAATGACATTCTATCCCCAAGTATCGTCAACCCATAACATGCCTAACCCTAACCCTAACCCTAACCCTAACCCTAACCCTAACCCTAACCCTAACCCTAACCCTAACCCTAACCCTAACCCTAACCCTAACCCTAACCCTAACCCTAACCCTAACCCTAACCCTAACCCTAACCCTAACCTCTTCTACCCCTAACCGTTGCCTTAGTTGCCGAAACATAAATTGATAACCGCAAACCACTTGTAAACATTTCAAAGTTTCGTTTACATATAATAAATCTAACAGAGACTAGCGAGTTTACGCATGCAAGACGACAACGTCAGGACAACTGCTATCAACACAATGACATTAATCCTATAGCACATTTTTTTGGCAAACGGAGTGAACGCCTTAGAGGCGTCTTGTTATAAAAATAATGAGACAAAAAGTAAATGGTTATGTTGTTTTATTATAACAGTAAAAAATAAGTGTGCGTGAGTTACAAAAAGTTAGTGTAAAGATAGTTCCAAATTATTAGGTATTAGCATAAGTAAAAATTAGTATTATGTATTAGTATATGTGTTCATTGTACGGGTTAAGTTGTGCCGGTTTCTTCAAAGTGCTACGTAACCCTAGAAAACATTAAATTAACATGAGTATAAGGAACGGTACGAAACAGCTGAACAATGTGTATGGAGTTTTCAAACATATTACAATTTTCTGATGTCTTTTTCCTTAAAATATTCAGAGTAAGATATATCGAGGGTGAGAATCACTTTATAGTTTTAATAACATGGAACTTACTTCTTGCCCAGCACTAACACTACTCTTTCCACCGATACTTGATTGTTCACCATGGGACTTAGTTTCATGGAACATTGGGTTAACTTTGTATGACTCCATTCTTGACTGAGTTGTGCTGCTGGTTGTATATATGGCTTGTTGGTTTACACCAGTACGTGCCGACATCTCGATATCTGGGTTTATAATACCCACAGACTCATTGTGAAAGAAATATTTATTTCGATCACTAACCAGAGTTGTGTTCTCCACCATGTACCTACACAGAAGAATTAAGAATTACAATGTACCCTTTTGATATAGTAATGAAGGCGAAAGACATTTCTCACTTTTAAAATCCCACTTCCCTAACCAGCAATAGTTATTGGCAAACTCGTGACGTCGGCGGAAAAAGCCTGTTTCACTGCAACATCATTCCCAAGAACCTTCTCTAACCATGCGCGAAAAAATCATTTTCCCATTTATCGTTTCAGGTGTTTATTTCCGAGTTTATTGAGACGTGGCAATCACAACGCAGAATTCGCAATAGAACTATACTTCAATAGAACTATACTTTTCAGAAGTAGGATAGAAGAGTCATCTTGTCCCAGAGTGATCTCAACCGTCATGCTTTGCATTGTTATTGTGTACACTCTATATGGGAAATTTATTCTATAACAAGAAATAGGCAAGAAAAATATTTCTTTATTGCATTTCCGTTAACAACATATGAGAATGAGCAAGTGTATCCCTACAATGGAATGTTTTTTATAGATTCAAAATCAAAAACCTGAATTGCTCGACCACTAAAATGCCCACTGTATTGATTTCGATGCGCAATGCATGACGGTTGACACACATATTTAAGGATGTCTAATACCGAAATACAGGGTGAAATTTGGAGCGCTCTGCCGCGTTCATTATTAAATCTACAGAATTCATTCTTCCGCAGTTGGAACGATCGAGCTTTTAGCTTTCGATTGACAACATTTTTGTAAAATTTGAAGAAAAATTGAGCAAATAGGAATCAAATGGAAATAAACAGTCAAAATCACATATTTTCACCTTTGAATAAAAGTAAACAATTATTTACCTGTCGCAAGAAGCAATAGCAGTTTGAAAAAAATTAACGTTACTAATAAGACGCATTAGTATTAGTACCTCAGCTAAAATTTGTAAATTTTATTTCCCTAATGTGGCCAAATTTCTACAGATTTTCACTGCACTCTTTTTCACTGTACAGATTCCCAACGGTGAAAAAATGCGATTTTATTGGGTGACCTTATAATTGATGATTAGTATGCTTGTTTCCACAGAATATGTATCCGTTTTTACATACTTGTTTTCCTCAGCGCTTTCTAAGCAGCATAAAAATAAGACGAGCATCAAAATAACCAAGAAAGCGATGCCAAACACGATAGCATAGACAAGCCACCAAAGATCATCTGCAAATATGACGTGATAAAGTTAGTGCAACTCTTTAGCTAAAATGCTATAAATAGAGATTACTTCATAGTTAGTTAATGCCCGATTTGTATTTATACTTGTGATAGACCGCGAGAACAAGTAGATTTGGCGATCTTTTAGGAGTAGATGAGTATAAAGAGGACTGTAGAGATGTACTGACATGCAGACAACATGCAAACATGCTGTATATGCATGGTCTTACGTTATTGGTGTTTTAGTTGACTATAGAGCTCTTCATGTCTACACTAGCATGCGAGCAAGCTTGACTGAAGGCATGTTTTAATAATCATATGGGCAGAAGTTATCTCGGTTACAGGTTTACTAGTGAGATCTCACCTAAAAATATAAAGTTACAAAAATAACTGAAAAGTTACATTGCGTTAATACAGGACGGCAATTATCCCGGGTATTGAAGGGTGAGATCTAGCTACATACGTAAAAATCTCACAACTTGTAGCAAGCCAGCCTACAACCTGTCAACAAGCTGTGTTGGCACTGCTTGTCCCAAGTTGTCCACAATCCTTGCTGATTTTGTCAGACTTGTCACAAGCTTGAACCCACGAATTTGCTACAATTATGATATAACAATATTGTAACAACTTTGCCTCGTCAACCTTAATGTGACATTCTTGTTATATCGTAACTGTACCGGATATGTTGGAACAACATTGTACCAGTCTCATTATGCTATCAAGCTTGTTACAAGCTGTTAACAGCTTGTTTCAAACTTGTTCCAACAAACACGGAACAAGCAGTGTGACACAACTTGTGCGTTTTTACGCGCTTAGGTGACAGAAATAACTTATTAAGGCGCTGTTACACTACGCAGCTTGTGCCGCACATGTCTCGCAATTTTGTTGCGACTCAAATTGCAAAAGAAACTGCAACGTCTTGCAATCACAAAGTCTGGTGCAATTTGCTGCAAGAAGCATTTTACGAAGTAAAATCAGATTTCGCAACGATTGGCGCAACAGCGCAGTGCAATTTTCTAGCCGTTGCACAGTGTAACATCCCTCAGTGTAACAACGGTGCAGTGCAATTTTCTGTCATATTTCTGTTGCGCAGCTAATAAAAACTCGCTGCTCAAAAAAGAATCCCAGCCTCTGCTGAGGCTGTGCGACAAATTACACGCCAAATTTGGATTCGAATTATTTTGATACACCTTGTATGGAACATCTGATGCTGCTATAATCGCGTCTCCTCACCTTTTGGTGGATTGGGTTGTAACATGTCCGGAATTGCTACATAAGATACAAAAAGAGTATTTAAATGGAGTGGGTAACTAGGTACACAGAGAATCCTTAACGAAAAATGGAATAAAAGACTTTTCCGTAGTTACAAGTCTGAGCACATAGCTGGGATAATATTCTTTTTGTAGTGGTCTGTCCTACATCTAGGCACGCTTAGTCTAAACTGTTCCGTATATAGTACTCTTCATACATGTCTTCCCGTGACGACAGTAGCATTTCAGAGGTTAAAACTCCTCTCTAAGAAACTTGACCCGATATCAACAGCCTATAGCAATTTTAAACGTAGTTATATGACAATGCGAGTAAAATATCTTGAAACAATGAAATCTTGTCGGTATTTAATAGATACTGTATATGTGATAAAACGCGTAGATTGTCAGAAAAACGTTGCCTCGATCTTCTCGGCTTTAATACACAACATCTATATTGACAATTCTTTCGCAAACAAACTGGCAAGACGGGTATAAAATGGATCGTGCTTGAGATCATTTAATACACTCGAACGATCGTCTTTTATCAAAATCTAAAACACTAAGCTGCACCTCATGTATTAAATGTGATAAAACGCTCCTTCACGTGTATAAAAAAGGTCAACGAGTAATAAATTCATAGCCTTTGCTTGCAGTAGATATCAGCCTAATTTTAACAGTTAGCTTCTGCTACATTTTGCGAATTTTACTTGCGTTATCCACACGTGCAAACTCAGCTTTTCGTATAAATAGCAGGGTGAGGTCACATGATACTGTCTGGATACCCCGGTGAAACACCGTCAGACAAATAGTTCAGCGGAATATTTACTTGCGTTTTCATCAAGTATCTTAAGCCTGTATCACTGTCATCTTAACTGAAATAACCTACACAGCAAAAAACGCACAACCTGTTCTGGCCTGATGAAAACAGCATTGAACAATGTTGTGCTGCCCACATTGTTCAAGATTGTCAACAACATTGTTCAACATTGTTACACCTGATTGCAGGCTAATTCAGGCTCATCAACTTGTTCAGTATTGTTGACAACCTTGAACAATATGGGCAGCACAACATTGTTTAATGCTGTTTTCATCAGGCCAGAACAGGTTGTGCGTTTTTTGCTGTGTATTCAACGTAAAAACCTACTCCATTGCGTAATAGGGACTGCGACGCGGCAGCTTGACGACGCAGTTTCAAAACAAGTCGATTTGCTCGACCTGTAAGTTTATCATTTAAGGGGGGGGGGGGGAGGAGGCGTTGTCGTCCTCATCATGACATTTGTGACTCAAGAGCTCTTTATCTAAATACCACAATTCGGCAATAATCGCATTTCTGACGACCATGCAAACTTTAATGTCTTTAGGATAACTTCAACTAGCATCAAAATACAATAATATCAAATGCTCAACGCTTGTCTTAAAGCTAAAATTTACACCGCGTCGTCGAGCAAGTCGCGTTGTAAATCGTAAACTCTTCAATATCTTAAAATAATTCCTAATTACCTCATTACAAAAACATTCTGTTAAGTCTCAATTCATTTAATGAGAAGACATATACAATATAAACAACTCCAGCTCGTGTTCCACTGGGATATCCAAACACAATGGATAAAAACCCTCACGCTACGGCTCGTGTTCACTATTATTTGTCGTGTTTGGATATCCCGGTAAAACACTCGCTGTCGTTGTTCAAATGTTACATAAAATACAACGATTTTATACATTGTTCCAAGCCACTAACATCCCTACTTGTTGGAAAGACTTGAATTACCTGTGCATGTTCTTCCATTTCCAAAATAACCGGTTTTGCAATCACAGTGGTATGTACTCAAAACATTTGTACAGTTTGCATTCTCATCACAATCTTGCTTATGAACAATATTGGAAGGCTTGCATTCGTCGTAATCTAAAGAATAAACATTAAAAAAACCCAGCTACAAATTTCGATATTTCATGCACAAAGTCAAATTAACATTTTGGAATAATCAATGTGGCGATGTTTTCTAATTTCATAAGTTGGGTTGGTTATGTTGTTAGCCTGTCAACGTTATAGAGCTTATTAGATGGATTTGCAAAGGTACGAAATTATATTTTCGAGCGATGTAAACATTTTTCACGAGTAGGCGAGCGAAAGGCGCGCGAGGGATAGTTGATAACACGAAAGATATCATTTGCAGTTTTATAAGTTGACAGGCCATGTAATATTCTATGTATTATATCGATATGGATAAAACACAAGTTTCCTTAGCTTCTCTGCTGGCCCTGATGGATGACGCCATTGATATCGTCACATGTAACATCGCCACTCTCAGGCCTTGCAGCACGGGGTTTGTTTTGGGAGAAAAAGTACTAAACTTGTCGGTATAAATGAACTGAAATTTATTGGAAAATTTATCAACGGAGTTGTTATGATTTCAGTGCGTCCTTCTTATGTGAAGATTCCTTTTTACCCAACAGATGAAAGATGCATGGTATTTTGACGATATCTATGATAAACACAAGCTGATAGTCTGCATGACTTAGAATACTAGCTTCATGATATCTATGATAAACACAAGCTGGTAGTCTGCATGACTTAGAATACTAGCTCCATGATATCTATGATAAACACAAGCTGGTAGTCTGCATGACTTAGAATACTAGCTCCATGGAGTGCTGAACAGTTGTGCTACTTGCTCATACTATATACTATACAGCATAATTTTCCCAATACAAGAAATTTAAACTTCTGTGTTACAATATAGGGAAATGTGCTTAGCATGGATGCTTTTCAAAGAACCTGTTTGCACTTGCCGTTTTAGATTAAAATTTTGTATATATACAGTAATTACTTTGTTACTCCTATCATGTAAGATAATATTTTGAAAATGCAAAAATAACGTATTACCAGTTTCTGTAAGTTGCGAAGGATCGACTCTAAATTGTCCCAGGAACACATTTCCATCATCTGTTTTATTCAAAGTAGTATCCAGGTTTGTAGTTAACGAGTTGCCATTTTGTGTCACATTTGTACCAGGTGCGAAAAACACAAGGTACGTCACAATAATGGATCCCTGTCTATAATGAAATGGTATAAATGTAGCCATTGCCGCGCTACCCAGTGTACTGACAAAATGTAACAAATACTACATTAATTAAAAACAAAATCTATATCAGCACAACTAGGAAGAGCATCTTAAAATTAATGCAGTCTGTACTGTTTGATTCTTCATCTTGGTTTGGTCAAACGTTATTCCGCGTATGGCATTTGGCCATTGTAAACATGGGTTATTCAGGCAGTAACAATCATTTTCTTTTACCAAATTATAAATTATGAATAAAATGATAGCAAATATTGTCACTAATGTCGGGCCTATACAACTGCGTTTAATGCAATAGTTGCAATCATTCAGATATTCAATAATTTTAACAAACGAGTAAATTAGACTGCCAATTAAAATAAGCTTTTTATGGAAAATCATCGCACAAATATTTGCAGTGGAAAAATAGCCCTTTTTATCGTATGATCAAATGATTAAAAAAGGACCATTAGGATAAAATAATTGCTTTCACATTCCCTGACCATTAATTCATTTGCTTGGAGGGGCACCAAATCGTCGAGCTGACACGCTATACTGACGAGTAGGATATTACAGCTATATAAGTTAGTAACTTTAGTCCTTTAGCTCCTAATTTTAGATAGCTTGACAAAGATCCCACAAATAACCTTTTTGCAACTTTGTTTATAAAATAACTTAATACTATTTCAGGCATCGGATTGATTTGTACAACTGAGGCACAACCTAAAATGTTGACTAAAGAAGTTGTAAATGAAAGCCATGACTCAAAATAGAAACACTTACTGTAGTGCAGTAACCTGACTTCCTTTGTATTCATCACCATATACCATTCGGTAATGTCTATCCAGCTACAGTTTAATCGGATAAAAACTCTTATTAGAGTTTAAGCTTCAAAACCAAAACAAAGTCATTCAGATACACTGTACATCCACACGCAATTTGAGGACAAAGCGTTCAAACAACAGTTTAGTTTGAATTTAAAATGTTGGTAAAAAATATAAATGAATATTGCAAGAATGAATGACAGTGATGTTTGCGTTAGCTTCCTTTTACCCAAATAGCAGGTTCCAGAGTTTTAATTTCCAGAATATCTTAGAGGAGTATTCCCTAGAGTTCTAAAACAGCTTGCGCCTTTGGCACTCAGAACATATCTACGTCCCACTTAGAACTGTGGCTATCTTTATATTTCACAGTTGACTATAAACGTCTGAAAATTCTACATGTAAAACACCCTAGTCCCCATGTTGCAAGCGACCACTAAAAGCTCCGGAATAGAACGTATCTAAACGTCAATCGTCGCCAAAAACGCTTACCTGGACTTGTAGATCTTCAGCAAGTTGAAGGAAAAGCAAAGAGTTGGGATTATTATAATCAGGATGATATGGCAGGTCAAGAACTATAATTCCACCTTGATAAGTGATAACCTCTAAAAAACACAAATTTTCTTGTCATAAATAGGATTGCAATGGGAGGATGTTTCTATATAAGGCTTACCTAAAATAGAAATCACTGGAAATATTACACGAAACGTTGTCAAACTATTTGAAAATTGAAAGGCGAAAACTATCAATGTGTTTTAATTGCAACGATGGCTTTAATTGTTCTCATTCAAGTATTTGTTTCGTAACAGGTATTCATCAATACATTTTTTAGTTGTCAACAAGTAATGTTGATTAAAGTTGATAAGCATGATCAAGCACACATTTGAAAAAAGATAGTTTTGTTTTTAGTAGTGTCAATATATCATGGGAACAGGAAAAAGCCTTTTGGAATTTGATCACGTCCAACGTGTCGTGCTTTTTCGTTGATGAAGATCTTGAGCATAACTGCACATTTATGAATGCTCCTGGGATCACAAATTATTCGAAGAAGTCGTTTGGCGTCGAGATGCCACGTCGTAAATCTCAAACTCCGGTTGCTACAGTTGAAAAATTTGTTTGCGTAGTAGCAGTATTCTAAATGTGTGAGCTGGAGAAAGTCTGGATGACTTGGCCAAGTCATGCAAGTTCGAGACATCGCATATGTTTATGAATAAAAAGCATTCAATCCGTATAGAGCTGGGATCTTTGTCAGTGTTAATAATCTGGCGGGTTGAATAAAAACTCTTAATCACTTTTCAATCACTGTTTTGCAGTTTTCTGATCGGTTAACGTTTGCACTAATCATAGTAAACTTTATTCACTTTTTTATACAACCCGCCTCTGTACATTAGATCGCTTCATGTGACGTCACGACCGCTATGTTGGTTTACTTGGTCAACTTCGTAGGTCAGAATCTTTACCAACACCTAGTACTAGGGCAGAACATAACATAACATAACATTTATTAATTTAATAAATCTATACCACTAATACGGCTGTTGCGTCATTCCTTGCAACGGAAATTGTGTGTTGCCAGTTTAATTCCAAGGCCTTTGGGGGTTAAAACAATCAATATTGCATAAACTGACTATTTTATGACATTTATGCTTTACCTGTACAAGCTCCGTTGATATTCAAGGATCGAGGACTGCTACAATAACATCGATATGTTCCTGGATAATTCTGGCACAACTCATCACTATCACACACACTGGGATTGAAACTACATTCGTTATAAGCACCTAAAATAGACATGTAGATATACATTTACTGTGTTCATAATTCTTTCTTTGAAGTCAACACACATCTTAAGCTGATAACTTGTAAGCAGCGGCGTCGCAAGCTCGATAAGTAGGGATGGGGATCGAATTGATTTTAAAAGAAATTAATTGCGCAGAACACGAATATTCAACAATTAGCCGCCGAAGACGAGGCGATTACAAGCCTACATGAATATAGGCTTGAAATCACCGAGCCTGAAAAGACTAAATTGTTTTAGTAAAAGCTATAGTCAATGGTCGGTGACTATCACTTCAGAGGCAGTGAATCTTGACCAATCAGAATGTTGGGAAATTTATACTACATGAATATGCCCCCTTCACTCGCAACGCAAATTTCGAAATCGTAAACAGTCTCATCATTTATGGTCAGTCGTATCTTTGACCTTCTTATTGACATCTACCTCTGTAACTCATAATTATAGCGGAGATGGAATCTTTTCTGGCTGCTATACAGTTTACCCTTGTGGTTGTCTTTTCCTTGTCCCATCTGCTTCTTTCCGACGCTTGACTGTTTCGAGTTGCACAAATATTTTCCGATCTTCTTTGCCTTCTTAAGAATAGATGTTCCAGTGAAACGGGTATTGCATACATCAGCTGCTCCAAATGCATGAAAACATGTAGCCGATTTTGATTTGAACATGATGATGCGACTGACGGCGTACGGTTTCGAAATTTGCGCTGGCGACGCCGCTGCTTTCAAGTTCGTTATTTGTGCCATTTGGTGGTGGCCCAGGGGTTATTTATCAGATATATAAACCAAGATATACATCCACAGATATACCGTCAGCTCAGTTTGCAATTATCACTGCAATATTATCTCTTCCCCTAATCGAGAATCCTTAGTTATTTTCGTAGTCCAACTTAGGTTTTTTAGGCTATTGACCAGCACTGTCAACGTTATACGACGCAATGATTATGTATAATAAATTAATTTCGTCAGTAAGCTTGCCACAATACAACGTTAATCCCATTATCTTCTTTGCCGAGGAAACGTACTAACCTGCCTTAATGTTGTTGAGTACAAAACGCGGTTCAAGCACTTCTTGGTTATTCACTGTCGCCAGGTTGGAAGTGAAAAGTGATTGAACATCACTCTGTGACATACCTCTCACGTCTGGGTTAAAGAATATACTGAAGTTTGCTACTACGGTATCTCCTGAACCTTGGCTGAAAAAAAATTGTGACTCGTGAAATTCAGAATTAAATCGAGCAAGAAAAGGCTAAGTGAGGAAAATATTTCTTCCCAAAATTACTCCTAAAAACAATGTGGACAGCATTGCAATTTGCTAAAATGTCCACCGTCATCCCTTATTTTTCCACGTGAAGTTTTGTCGAAGGGTGTAAACTGGGGTTGATATACAAAATGCCTGTCTGGTGATTTGATACACACCTAAAGTTTTGCGAAATATATTTCTTAATTGGAGTTCTAAAATGCACATTCCAAATATTCAAAGATTTCTACTGTAAGAGACATAAGATTTTTACTGTAAAAAGCACCAAAAGCATAAGCTTTGAATGCACAATTCATTATCTTTATAAGCATTTCAAATGAGACAAGTACCTTTCATCCTGTTAAACGATGTAATTCCTCGATAATTTAGATGTCTTACCTCAAGCTTTGCAAGCGTGCAGGGGCAATGTAAAAGCTTCCTTTCCTGGAGTTAGTATACACAGTGTCCACCTGGAAGGAATGCACATTCAATAACATAAAGTTTTAAAAATGTCGATGGTAATAGTTGAAACGGCAAAAACATTGCTTTAATATATCTTAAGTTGGTTTAAGGAACCATTTAGGGTATTTATAATTACCTACACTTTCGAGAAATTTCTGAACTAGCTAGTGCAGATTTGCGCCCGAGGGTCTGGATAACAATTTGACACTCATTTACTACACGCAAGGGAAACAGTATATTTTGTGATCCCGAGACCGGCGATGTACCCAAAGCGCAGCCGACGTGATATGTGAGAAGCCAACTCAAGCGAATAATTTAATATTGACAAGTGACAACTTATTTTGGAATCATATTTTACCATCTTTGAGTGCAAAACTAAATGACATCTATTGTGAGAACGGTAACAATTGACTTAAAAAGAAACTAGTATGACAGAAAACGAATATATAAGAATGCACCCTCCCCCAATCTAGTTACGGCCCAGGGTAAAAAATATAAAAATGCAATATACATACTTAAACATTTAGAATTTTAATGTTCTTTCACCATTTCATTAAGTTTTAGACCTGAACATGGTACTGCATGGACCGGGCTCACGTCCACGATATTACATCATCTGCGAGCATTTTTTTTCAGTGGCTAACTAATCAATCAATCGATCATGCGTATGAAATCAATCAATCAACAAACATGTGAATTAAGTAAAAAATCTATAGGGTAGCAATTTTTTAGAGGCGCAAAATTATAATCCCTTGTCTTTTTATCATCCTCAATTAAACTTTTCAGTCTTACCGATTTCTCCAGTTCCGATTTCAATTTTAAATAATCTTCGCTGTTTTCATTAAGAGAACTAAATGAGATATTTTGAATGGCGAACTGCAGATAAAAGTACAACACATCTAAAATACAAAATAGAATACAAATATAGATATTACTGCAAGGTGCTGGGGTTCGCTCATTCAGTGCTTTAAAGTTTCCGATTCGACAAAATAAACAATCATCTATGCTCTACATTATTATGAGAAATCAAATCTTTTTAATCAAGGTCCATACCAATCTCGTACCCAGAGCAATGCCTGTTCGTGGGTTAGGCTGGCATTGGCTCTGGGGAAACGGAATGAACTGCGTATGATTTCATACGCGCTCACTTAATGCGCATGCTCTCCACTAATAGGCTATGCTTTATTTATTCGGGCTCAACTGTTGTATTTATGATTATTTTGCTGGAAATAAAGCACAGCCTATTAGTGGAGAGCATGCGCATTAAGTGAGCGCGTATGAAATCATACGCAGTTCATTCCGTTTCCCCAGAGCCAACGCCAGCCTAACCCGCGAACAGGCATTGCTCTGGGTACGAGATTGGGTGCATACAATTTCAATACTATGCATTTTCATTTTTCTCAGTCTCAGTTTGGGTTTAAATACAAATGCTGTACTACCGAATTGCATATGCATAAGATCAAGCAGATCAGGATGGAGAGACAAAGAGCGGGGTTGATTCAGTGAACTGTAAGTGAAGACAACGAAATTAACTTGGTCACCATCTGTGATGCCAATTTGTCAGCCAGCTCGTTTTTATTGTTTTTCTTAGCCTCGTAGACAGAACGTTGTTGGGCGTTCACCGAAATTTCGTGTTTTAACATTGCGGTTTTACAAAATGTTAACACGATTAGCGATTAAGTATTTTAGTACTAAGTACTATTTAGACAGTTTAAGAACTGATAACTACTGTGCATATAATATATAATATTTCAAAAACTCAGTAATTATTTACGAGAAATACACAGATTAAATCATTTCATAAGATGGGCATAAAGTGGGTGGTTTTTGTAGCGATTGTAACATTAGCAGGAGCGCTTTATAGGAGTGATATCATCTTGTCGCTTCCTATTTCCTGCACTGGAAAAACGTTGATCTTGGTTATACTAGATGCAATAATGTAACGTTTTCTTCATGACCGATTAAATGGTAATTTAATCAAAAGTTTATTTTGAATAACATAACAAGCTAGAACTAAACCAAAGAATGTATATAGGTGCTTCTGTTATCGAATTCGTCATCCAACCGTTAAATTTCATTTGTAAAAGTCCTCATCCGTTGCGTGTGTGTCATGAGACAAGACCGTTAATAAATGGTTACTCGTGCGATATAAGATTTATCATCGCTAGTAAAGCTTAATAGCCACTGGGGCTGCGCCCTCGTGGCTATTAAGTTCCACTCGCGATGTTAAATCTCATATCGCGCTCGTACCCATTCATTAACTATTACATAACATACTATTAAAAATGACGTCTTGTGAACACATGATTTGACCATGACTTTGAAATAGAGTCGAAATATCACCGCTTAACAGTTGTCTTGTTTTACAAGCTCATATCTTGAGTTTACTAGATGTTATTTTTTTGGAGTATGTTTTTTTTTAAATTGTCGGAAGTTAGCGGAAAAGGAAAGTTCAGATAGAATTCTGTTATACCTTTGCACATTAGGTCGATGTTATTTTGTCCACGTGGGCAGTTGCATCGATGATCACGATATGTGTTTTCACACGTTTTTGGCGCAGAACATAAAGCAGAATCTTCGGCACATTCGTCGATCTCTAAAATGACAATAGTGAAACTGGTCAATTTTACTGCAAGTAAAAGCAGTAAAGATCGAGCGAGAGCCAACACAATTTCCTGAAGACATCAAGTAAGTACTGTATATGTCCATACTCGTGCTCCACGACGACAGTATGGATCTGCTAGCGGCATTTAGTGCTGGGACGCAATGGTTGAAATCTGGATCAATATATTTCAATAAAATATATTCGTCACACACAAGCTGGTAACCAAGCTTTCAAATAATGAAGATCTATGGAAATTATGAATTTACGATCAAGTAAAATCAAATTGCAAACAATTGGGCATTAGGTTTAGCAGCGATTCTTTACCTAACATAGCTACATAGTTATAGCTATACACCTGACAACATTTTAGAGGTTTGAAATCGACTTAACTTCGTTTAGCTTTTTCAACTTATATGACACTGCTAGCAAAATATCTTAAAATAATACAGTCTTATCGATAAGATTTTGGCTTTATACTAGAAACAATGATAACATGTAGTTTGGAAATGTCTCTCATGCTGTAGAATTGCGAAATAGTACAAAAACCAAACAAACACGCTTGAAAACACAAACAAACACTTTAAAATTAAGCTCTGATAATGTTACTAAGCTGCCAGCCACTTTTTTGGTCGAACACTAAAAATAGGGAAAAATACACGGCACATAGTCACAGAAAAAAACAAAACATTGAAATTTTTCCTATTTTCAGTGTTGTTTTCGAACAAAAAAGTGGCTGGCAGTTGAGGAAAACTATCAGAACCTAATTTTAAAGTGTTCATTTTGTGCTTTCAAGTGTATTTGTTTAGTTTTCGCATAGAATGCCAACCTTTGGAAAATATATGTACATGATGTAGACATGACGCTTCCCAAGCTGACCGCGCGTCATACAATTGCAGACTGAGTAATAATCATTACACAAGCATAAACACCAATAAATACACATACTTACTGAAGCAAATAAATATTTAACATCAATTATTGGGCTACCTAGGATTAGATATTCAAATGCCAAACTTGGCCACGCCATGCTACATTGACTTCACATAACTTATAACTAAACGTTTTCCCCTTTACTTTTTTTTACTTCTGGAAAAGACACTCTAGTCTAGCCTTACCATTTTCGGTAATAATAATTTTTTCCCATTGTTTACAAGCAAACACGTAATGTTGGGCACAACAGTAAATTGCAAACCGACTAAGAATATCCAAATGATGTAACGGCTCTTTACGTCAATACTTACCCACACAATTTTTGCCATCCCCAGTGAAGCCAACTTTGCACTGACAAGTGTATGATCCTGGCGTGTTAGTACAGTTAGCATTAGCGTGACACTGACCAAGCTCACACTCGTTAATATCTGCAGAGATAATAAAGACTTTGTTTAACTATATAATCTACAATAATATTTGAAAAGTTATACAAAATATTGATCTAATACGGCGTGTACTAAACTCGAAATGGTGAAACGAAGTAACAGAATCGAAAACTTGTCGTGTATATTGATATGTTTCAGAACCATCCTCCGAGATATGAAAAACAAGATTCATATTAATCTGACATTGCAGAGAACAGCGAAAGATTCGTTGTCTCGAGCGGGATTCGAACTCGCATCTTCGGGTTTCTAAACCGCCGCTCTAGCAATTGAGCTCTGAAGTCAACTGGGATAGGTGCGAATCTCAATCCAATTTAAGTGCACGAAATACTTGTCTCGTGAATTATCTCGTGCACTTACAGTGGATAAGACTCGCTACTAATCCCAGTTGACTCGATAGCTCAATTGGTACAGCTGCCGTCTAGAAACCTGAAGATGCGACTTCGAATCCCGCTCGAGATAACGAATTTTTCGTTGTTCTCTGCAGTGTCAGATTAATACGAATCTAGTTTTTCCTACTGATGTGTACTTGGCTCGTTCTTTCAAAAAGCCTCTATCAAACTATAAAAAAACACTATTAAATTATCTACTATCAAAGTATATACTCTGAAAGAACGATGCAAACACATATAAATATACATAACAAGATTTCATTACATCTTTTCTGTCTTATCATTTCAGGTGTTTTCGTTTCGTTAGTTGATGCCTATGGAATAGGGCGGATGAGGACACAATTTCAACATAATCGTGGATTTTGTAAAGAATAACCAGATTGGCAGAATGTGTAGTCTTTTACACAAGTATGAGTTACGAAATGTAAAACGTTTTCCTTGCTAATGTACAGTCATATCATCACATTTTTTCGTACAATTTTGAGTTTTTCCAACTTCTACGAGTGTTGGTATCACTGCATATCAATACGGATGTTTTGCATTTCTTTATAATATCGTGCGAAGAACTTTAGCAGAAAAGTGGCGGAAAACTTTTACGTGTTGACATAAAGTTATGAAGAATTAAGGTTCTTAGCCAATCAGCGTTCAGAATTTACAAATGCTATATTATAGTGTTAGATATGAAGGCAATGGAGGCATTTGTGAAATAGACGATGAAAGCCAAAAATACAAATTACAATTTCTAAAATACAAGACATTTTTCGCTCCTCGTAAGACATATATCGTTAACTGGTAGTAATAAGATCAACACAAGATATATTTTGATCTCGTATTTTGGATTTGGTAATATCGAAATATAATGAAAGGACGAAATTTCTGTGCTTCAATAATGGTGGTTTCTACAAATAATTGAGAATGTTGATGTATACCTGCGCAGGTTCGGCCATCACCAGCGTAACCTTGGCGACACTGGCATGTGTAGTTGCCATTAGTATTTATACAATCGGCCAAGTTGTGACAATCATCCAGTTCTACTTCGCATTCATTGATTTCTGCAACATTTAGAGAGTTCATTTATATTTATTCCACAGAATTTTTTTTCGATTGACCAGCTAAATTATGCGACCAAAAAATATTCTGATATAGGACTACCTCGTGGTCACCTGGACCATACATCTACAACACCATACAGGCAAAAGCACTGCAAATATATCACCTAATTTGTAAAATTTGAACTCTTGGAATATAATCACCTTCACAATTGAATCCATCGCCACTGTAACCAGGCATACAAGTGCATGTAAAAGTGCCAACTCCTTCATTACATTTTGCATTCGCATGACATGGGTTGTTTGCTCCACATTCCATAACATCTAAACCGAAAAAAGGGATTTTCCCCGCAAAATGTTACTAATTTGTAGAAGAAATAGCAAGAAAGGAAAATATCGGTTTGTAGTTTAACATTTTGCATATAAAAACAGTGCTGCGTTGTGATATTCGAATTTTTTTACTGAAAATATGTTCTCAGATCAGGGTTGGTAAATTTTATGAATAAATGAACCAAACCGTCATTAGTACCATCAAAATAACAAAGAGAACAAAAGACAAATACAAAGGAGAACTATGAGCATTGTTAAAAATTAGACTTATTCATGCAGGCAATATAAAGACAGTCATAGTTTAATGACGGATATGTTCGTAGATACGACCTCTCATTTCTAATCTTTCAAAAATTTGTCTTTACTAACCTATACAGTTCAATCCATTTCCAGTAAAACCTTGCTTACATTGGCAAGAGTATGAACCAATTGCATTAGTACAACTGGCATTGTTATCACAGCGTCCCGGTTGTGATTCACACTCGTTAATATCTGGAAAAAATAGGATTTGCTTGACGTCAAAATTACAAACCAGCAAATGAGCAACAGTATGCATAAATACTAAGCGCGTAGCACAAATGCCCTTTATTCTTTAAAACTTTGCATGGAGGACATCTACTAACATTAAGTCATTTAAGTCACAAGTAGATGTTTTCTAACTATTTAGGGACGTGTGAATTTAAACACAGCTAAATGAGTCGCTTTATTATTAGCACTGATGAAGCACCAAGCTCACGGACGAAAGCTTTGCCATAATAGATTTACACGGTGTTTTCGCAAAACTCTGTTTTAATTTGTAATGGTATTGTTGTGATCATAGCCATGTTTCAGTCGAGGTTTCAGTTTTTTAGTTTGAACTAGTGTTTGGAAAAACATTTGGGAAATAATTTAAAAAGTATCCGGCGTGTTCCATTTGCTGTAGTTTTTGTTTTAGTTATTGTCGTCAGTTTCCACGATATTTGTATGTTTTTAAAGTGTTGGCATTAACGGACGACAATATATTTACATTAGTTGCCAACTTTGGGAAAATATTAAACTATGATGAAATCGATAACGCTACACGAACGTCGCCCGAGATTATCCGACTATAGCGCGACAAAAGATTGGAAATAACAATAAGAAAAATTTCTAACAGCTTTAAAAAGAATATTTATTTACAAGATCGACTTATTTACAAGATCGACTTATTTAAAGTTAAACTTACTGATTTCTGGGCAGCCTATACTGTATGTTCCTACAGACCTACATTAGGGAGCTTTAGCAGCGAGTAAGAGTACGACTACGAGATTCGTCATTCTTGGGTTAAAAGCACGTCATATGTTTACGCCATCTTGTCCTGACGTGAAAAAGTCGCAGCTGTCGCTCATCTGAGTATAAAATTTTGCAGAAAACATGCAGTCACTACAACTTTTTGAATTCTATTAAATGTTGGTTTATACTCATGTTTGCTCTTTTTCAAATAAAATTGGTGGAAATATTTATCATAGCCTCGGGCTTTTATCCAGCACCTTTTTTCAAGCGGTAACCTACATTATAACAGGAAATAGATGATAAAGTTGCTATCGAAGATATAATTTAATGACAACAAACATAGCTAACTACATCGCGAAGTTAGCCTGAATTATTGTACTTCTGTATGATATTATGGCTTTGTGATTTATTATGGAGAACAGGACATACTGGTGTAAAACGAAATTTTTTTATAAATTCTAGCAATTTTGATCGTAGTTTTAATCAAAACCTTTTAATGATGACATTCAAGCAACGTGTTCGAAATTTCCACAACCACCCGCAGTTTACACTATAACTAATTGACTGTTGTGAATTTTAGTCACAATACTGCAAAGCTTCTTTGAAACTTTGCATTAAAAAGAAAGAAATACCGAAAACTTATAAACAAACCGGAAATATAATCACGATTATTATATCAAGAACTAAGCTACCCACCTTCACATTGGCTGCCATTGCCCGTGAAGCCTTCATTACATGTGCAGGTAAAGGACCCAATGTTGTTGTGACACGTAGCGTGATTATGGCAAGACGCTTTGTCATTGCACTCATTTATATCTGTCATTATTAAAAAAATTGAGCATGAGCAATAGAAATAATTGATCTGTGTAACGTTATGACCATTACTTAAAACTGTTCAATAACATATTTAAACCAATAATATCAAGGGGCTATATGGGAAGGCAATAATAAACAAATGTTAAAATACCAATACGCTGTAAACTAGTGGCGTCGCCATGGAGGGGACTAGGGAAGGGATGAGTTCTCCCAGTTATTTTAATGATCGGTTTTGAGATTCCTCTATCTGAAGTGAAAAGTGTTGGGAAGCAACTTTAGCGTTTAAATTTAAGCGGGCACATAAATATTAAGTTTTTGAGGATGTGTGCTCACCCCCCCCAAGGTAGGAATCCCTCGCATTCTGCGCTCGTTCTGTCCTGCCAGCATCATCACCCTGACTACGCCACTGCGGGCAAACGCCCCCCAAAACATTGTCGCATTAAGCTCAAGAGCAATCCTGGTGCAAACAGTAGATATCCGTAGCTACTCGTAATAATATGATACCTTCGCAGAAACTTCCATTTCCAATGAACCCAATGTCACAATTACATTGATATGATCCGGGCGATTCTTGACACGTCGCATTCGCAGGACAAGGATTATTGTCACATTCTCGTATGTCTGCAAAGATATTATTTTTACATAGTCAGTAATCAGTGGCAGTGTTAAGACCCAAAAATCAACAGCGGTGAAGCCGGACGATTGTGACGAAGCTGGATGGGGCATTATTTCAGTACAAGTATAAACTCTTAAAGTCATGTATCGTAATGTATAAACTCTTAAATTCATGCATGAAATAGATTAGTACTGTGATAGAAAATGATTATGGGAAAATGTAACTATATTTTAAACAAACATGGTCTTTTTCACAGAATTAGTTTGTTCACTGTAAGCCGGTGTAATAATGATGTTACACCCGCTACTGAGTTAATGTTTAAATGAATACCAAAAAAGCTCTATCCAACTGTATCATTCACGAGCTAACGTTTTGACACTCCGAGCTACTGACATCCACGTCGTCAATGGTGATCTGATATTGCAACGTTGCTCCCTATACACTCCAGGGATGAGGTCAAGGTATTATTGTATTAAATACAGTACAACCCGACGCAGAACCCCAGAAAGGATTATAATAATATATTTGTATTGAAAACTAATGCTTAGGTTTAGTTTCTATAAAAAGGGCTGTAGATAAGCACTTACCATCACACATTCTTCCATCTCCAGTGAAACCAGACTTACACTGACAAGAAAATGAACCAACCCCTTCCATACATATCGCATTAGGATCACAGGGAGAAGCTTCACATTCAGGTATATCTACCGTATGAAAAGAGTCAGTGTTACATATATTATACATACAATTCTGGCCAAAAGTCCTTGGGACATCACAACTTTTTCATAATTTTTTTATCATTTACTTGAAACAGACTTGATTTCATGCAAAATTTCGTTATCACCCCCCCCCCCTTCTTCCCTTCCCCAATCAATGTTGAAATTGGAATGATGCAGACAACTTTTTGCTCAATTTTCAAGATTGAACGCGGTGGGGAGTGGGGGGAGGAGGGTGGGGAGGGGGTGCTAGGGATTAAGTTAACGCCTGTAAATGCTCAAGTGTCCCAACACTTTTGACCAGGATTGTAGCTGTACATCTTACGCAAGTGTATCAATAGCGATCATGCTTCTTTTCTTCTTTGTTTTGGCAAAACAGATAACAACAGAAACTTATACCGTATATGGTATTTTTTACAAAATGACCAGTAGAATAAAAAATAATTATCAGCTAGAAATTTACGTCATGGAGCAAAATGCAATGTTTGTTGTACTTGCAACTGAACCAAAGTCCCTAATCTTCCATTTTTCAAGCTGTGTACAATAAGCGAGCAACTTGGTAAGTCTATAAGTTTTGTTATTGTATCTCCCATTGCATTCACCAGAATTATGTGCAATCTAGTAGCAACATCTGACTTGAGCAATAAAAATTAGAAATAGAATTGTAAGGAATTTTAGGGGCATAACGAAAGCACAGTCATGTATAGTTATTATATCGTTATTATACAGTTATAAAAATTCACATACTATAAAAAATTATGTCATGTACATACCATCGCATTGTCTGCCATCACCGGCAAAACCTGCATTACAAGTGCATTTGAATGATCCCAGGTTATTTGTACATGTCGCATTATCTGAACAATCATGCGTCATGTCTTCACATTCATTAACATCTAAATATCACAAAAAAGATTGCAATAATTATAATAGTTCAAGAAAATTACTAAAAGTAGTTAAACATAGTTAAACATAAAAGGCGAGATGTGTTGATAATCATGAAGTAATATATCTAAATATCCGGGGAAAACAGAACTCCAATCGTGATACAAAAATAAAGCACTGGCGACTCTCTTCAAATAGATAATCAAGGTGTAAATCAGTGAGTTAAGTTATAAACATTAGTGCACATGAAGATATTGATATCATAGAACAGATTGTATTTGGCAAAAATCGCGGTTTTTTAGGCGCTTATAGGCTGTTAAATTACCTGAAAAACCTTATTTACCATGAAAGGTTTTAACCAAATTTTACCTTGACAGTCTACGCCCATACCACTAAAACCTCGCTTACATCGACAGTCAAATGATTGTGGTTCATTTACACATGTTGCATTTTGATGACAGTTGTGTGTTCCCTCGTTACATTCATTGATATCTGTTAAATGTATGTGAGTAAAACAGTTCGATATGCAAAGTCCTCGTAAAATCGTAGTTTAGACAAATTATTTTAAGGATAGGTTAACAAATATTTTCTTTTCAAAACAACAATCTTGCAATTCCATTTTTCATCAGGTTTAGCTTTACGATTGAACGGATGTTAATAATTATTTGGTACTGAGGAGCTACCCCATAATACCAAAACATATTTTCTTTGTTGATAACGAATATAAGGGATGATTCAGCAAAGACAAGAGACCTGTTTTAAGCTACCGTTCACACCAAGAGCAAACAAATGATGATGTTGGCAAAAGAACGTCCCAGAGAAAACTATTGCTCTTACAAAGTGCATGGCCAAGAAAGACATGCTAACACCTGATTCAGTTTATTTAAATACGTAGGCAGGTATTTGGGAAAGAATTAGCCCATTAGTTCATGTATTTTTTTTTTGTAGAAATTAGAATCATCATGGAAGCACCAAATTGCTGTGTTCCTGCTGTATTTTTTCTCACGAATAGAGAATCCTCAACCATACCTGTGCAGGTCCGACCATCACCAGAGTAACCTTGGTGACACTGGCAGGTGTAATTTCCATCAGTATTTGTACAGTTGGCCAAGCTATCACAATCATCCGTTCCTTCTTCGCATTCATTGATATCTGGAACATTTAAAGATTAATGAATCATACTTATCAGACAAAATTCTCTCTTCCTGATTGATCAGCAAATTATACTCTAATTTACATTAGTTGTGTCAAGTACGGTTAAAAACATTCTAATGTTAGCAAATATTTTTGCAGTATTTTGGTGGTTTGTTAAAAGAGCCTGTTTATGCTTGTAGCGTTATAGGAGATTACTAAATTAACGTGGTCCGTGAAACCCTCCATTTCTGCATTCAAAAATTTGTGAGTTTCCACTTTGTGCTTAAATGCAACTAGCAGATAAGTTTAACAAGGCCTGCGTTGTATGGGGTAGAGGTAATAGGCAAAAAATATCTATTTCTGAATAAATTTATACACAAGGTCTTTACAAGTGCATTAATCGTATGGAGCCGCAACACAATTCAACATATCCCACACAGCACAACACATCACAAAACGACAGCATCCATTTAACGATAATTCATAAGCAACTTACCTATGCAGTCAGGGCCATCATATCCTGCATTGCATTCACAGTTAAATAATCCTGGATGGTTTATACATTCTGAGTTACCAGAACAAGGATTATCATTCTCACATTCATTAATATCTAAACAAAATACATGCCACCAATCATGACCTTCGTTTATATATATATATATATATATATATATATATATATATATATATATATATATATATATATATATATATATATATATATATATATATATATATATATATATATATATATATATATATATATATCAGAATGAGCTTGGAGTTGTAACAAAAACATTTAACAGAGTGCTCAATGGATAACCATATATATATATATATATATATATATATAATGGATAACCATATATAATGGATCCATATATAATGGATCCATATATAATGGATATATATATATATATATATATATATATATATATATATATATATATATATATATATATATATATATATATATATATATATATATATATATATCAGAATGAGCTTGGAGTTGTAACAAAAACATTTAACAGAGTGCTCAATGGATAACCAGAGCATTATATCAATTGAGAATAACAACTCAATATTTATCTGATGAGTCCCACATCAGTGGTACGAAACTATTAGTAATAAAGATGCCAAATACAAATTGTTGAGTCGTTATTCTCAATTAAACAACGCTTTGTGGCTCGCGTATCTTGTTTTGAAATAATTTTCTGTGAGTCCAATATATGTTTGAGCAGGCTTGTCGGACGTTTTATCGGTAGTTGTGATTGTGGCTTGATAGATGACTTACCTAATATTGCACTTGTTCGACAGAGAGCATTTAGTTTTCGTTGGGCAGTTGCATTTGGCATGAAACTCTAGCTAACCTTCACTGTGTTGCGGGGATATTTTCTTATATGTTTTGGTTACATTTTTGTCCAAAAATTTGGGGTAAGAATGCGAGTCCATTTTACCCCGTGAAGACGTCTATATTATTCAAAATCAAGCCAAATACATTGCAGAAAAATTAAATCCCGCGGATAGAATAAATACCACACCAGAAAGAGGAGCTTTTATCACAACCCGAACTGCCATGTCATCTATCCTTCAAAATCCAGTTCAGCAAAGATCAGCCAAGTTCAGCAAAAAGATCTTAGATAGAGTTTCCAAAAAAAGTAATCGATGCGACTGGTATAAATCAATGGAAAAATACAAAATTTGTATTGTCCCGGTTTAGTGAAATAACGAATAAACACCAATACTCTCTTATTGCATTTGACGACGCTGACTTTTACCCGTCTTTCTCAATTGATCTCCTCAACTCACCGTTAGATTTCGCATTCAAGTATGACCAAAATAACGAGAAGAACGATAAATCATACTGCATGCTAAAAAATCATGTTATTATAAATCGGGCGAATATTGTGGCAAGAAGTCATCATCTATTAATCATCATGATGTTACAATGGGAAGTTTTGATGGTGCTGAGTCATGTGAATTGGTTGGATCTTTTCTACTATACCACATTTCGATGAAATATGGCAAAACCTTTAGTCTGTATCGAGATGATGGTTTACGTGTTATTAAAGCGACAGCGCGTGAAATAAAAAATATGAAGAAAATTTCCTTGATGTCACGTTAAATCTGACTACCGGAAAGTACCAGCCATGCTCGAAACCCAACAATCATCCACCCAGCATTCTTCGCGATATACCATTATCTATAACTAAACTTTTGTCTGAAATTACGTCGGATGAACAATCTTTCAAACAGGCTACTCCTTTTTACCAGCAAGCACTTGATAAAAGTGAGCTCACATTCAAGCACCCCTCAATTAAAACGAGTGATAAAAACTCGAGACACCGCAAAAGAAACATTAGGTGGTACAACCCGCCATTTAGTAAGAGTGTTGTAGTGTAGTTGGCCAAACCTTCTTAAGAATTATTGACGAGGAATTCCTTGTCAAACACCCCCTGCACCAGAAATGCAACCGCAACACAGTGAAGATTAGCTACAGTTGTATGTTAAATATCAAGCAAACTATTGACAGGCAGAACAAGTCCAAGTTATCCAAATCATCATTAACTGACAAATAAACTGCGAGCAACTGCCAAAAGGAAACTGAATGCCCTCCGTCGAACAAGTGTAGCTAATATTAAGTCAGTCATCTATCAAGCCAAACCACAGTTACATGCTCTGTAGTTAAATAGGATTGAAATTTTAATCACTTCTACATAAATACTGCAAGTTTTAACGAGTAGTTATTTGGCTATTTTATCTAATGAACGCCACATCTCCTGGTACGAATTTAGTTACTAATAAAGATGCATAGTGGAATTTGTTAAGTCGTATATTAAATCAATTAATTATGCTCTGGATATCCATTGAGCACTCTTTCAAAAGTTTTTATAAACGGAACCTATAATATATACGAATAATATGTTGAGTAACAACACTCAGCAGAGTGCTCAATAGAAGACCAGAGCATATTAGTATATACGAAACAGAACTCAACAAACTTGTACCACTGGTGTGGCACTCGTCAGATAAAATTGCCCAGGCATAGATGGATAGATTAATAGATGTATGGATAGATAGATAGATGGACACATAGGCCATGCATTCTTACCCACACAACCATTTCCTTGCTGATCATATCCTTCATTACAATCACATGTGTAGTTCCCAGCGGTATTTTCACAGTTACCACCAACACAAATTGCTGGGTCGCTGCATTCATCGATATCTTAAGCAGAAAACAATGAGGATGATGGTGATGATAACAATAGTCAGGGAGGCAGAGGTACAAAAATACATGTCTACTTACCATATCGAGGGACAATTTCATTTTGCTCTTAAATTGTCCGTTACATGCCTAATATAACAATTCTGAATGTTGTTTGGCCCAATTTTTCTTGTGGGCTCCAGCCAACACGTTTTTTCTTAAATTTTCTATAAAACTATATTATTGTCAAAAAAGGCGAAATTTCGGACTTATTTCTAGGAAAAACCATTCACGTTATCAAAAAGGTAATAAAAAACTACATATAACACATTATTATGGTTACTTTTATTTTCCACATTTTTGTTGAGTTATGAGCGTTCGAAAACTTATTTTCAGACTAGTGCCCAGGAAATTAGCGTCATTTTAGGACATTTTCCCGTTTTGAAGCAGCAATAACTCGAAAAAAGCTTGAAAAACCAGGGTGTCCGTAATGATGTCTTATATGTTGTTTTTTATAAGCTTTCTGATGATACAAGTCATTTTTCAAATGAATGAACTTGAAAGTTTGCTATTTTTGACCACATAATAGTTTTATAATAAAACTGAAGAAAAACGTGTTGATCGAAGCCCACAAGATAAATTGGGCCAAACAACATTCAGAATTGTTATATTAGGCATGTAACGGACAATTTAAGAGCAAAATGGATTTGTCCCTCGAGAAGGTAGGTAAAATGACCTCTGCCTCCCTGACTACAATAGTAATAATAGGGTTTGCTTAAGTTCGAAATTATTCATATTTCAAGAATATTTTCGTTTTGTGGTAAACTAGGCACGGTAAAATTCTGCAGTAAAATTTTATAAATAAAAAATAATAATATTTGTAGACACGTAAGGGTTGCGTGTGTTTTATGTAAATATGTACTTTAATAGATGTAAATTAGGTGTGTAATCAGTATTTAAGGTGTGCTTTCAATAAAATGTTTTTTTAGTTCGAGTGAATAAGTCGTGGCGGTTACAATATTATATACATATCTATTATCACATGCATTATTAAAATTGGTAAAAACAGTAGCAATGCGTATGTAGTCAGACACCTAATTCATTACCAAACTGACAGATTCGTTTTTATAATTTTAAAACTAGTGCAGTTACTCACTTCAGCGGGTTAAAATCTGGTTCAAGCACTGGCTTGAAATGTTGTTTTTTCATGAGCATTTTAAGCCAAAAAAAATCAGTAGTTGCTCGTTCCTTCGGGCATTCTATTTTATGCGCATAGATTCTTTTATTATTTACCATCCATACCTTTTTGGGCATTTTGGAAGCCACTAAGAACTCTCAAACGCCTCTGGATCTTATTAGGAAGTGCTCGGACTATTTTGCGTGCAATAGGGGTCTGTATTAGCGCGTGGTACTTTCTGTACAATCTCTAAATTAACGTTTTGAAATGGTTTTCCTACATAGAAAATAAATTAGAAAAGTGCCCGTGTTCTCTTTTTTTCAAAATTTCGGACGAGAAACTACTATTTTTTCCACTTGGCCTTAAGTGGTTTGCTTATATTTCAAAACCTTTCCTCGTGTAGCATATCATGGCGGATACAGGATAGTCATGTTTTACATAAACTTTAAGTTTGATTTATCTATGTATTTATGTATTTACATTATTGACACTCCCCTGAAGGAGCTTTTCAGTGACAAATTGACATTATAAATCACATTACAGTATGTTTACGAATATTATTATTACATTGACAAAACAATCATAAACATAAAAAACAAACCAGATAACGTACATACAATAACAATAACAACAACAATAACAACAATAATAACAATAACATTGACCATAACAATAACAATAACAGCAACTATGACTGTGACAATGACAATGGAAATGACAGTGACAATGACAATAACAATTACAATTATAATGACAATTTTGATTTCTAACTAAATATCCTTTAATTGTTTCACATTATGAAACAAGGCGAACATTTTTATCAAGACGTTTCACAATCACAAGTACGATATGTAAATAAGATAAAGTTTGGCTGCTAATGCCTGACCTGTTACTTTGTCCTTTGATTGCATTCTATTTAGATTCTATATGGAAATATGCTCTTTTTCTATTTTTGAAAAAGTATTTCTACTAAAGTATACAAGTCATAACTTACCATTGCAAGCAGTTATTCCATCTCCATCGTAACCACTGTTGCACTGACAACTGAATGAACCAGGGGAATTTGAACATCTAGCTAACTCTAGACATGCGTCCGGGCATTCGTTTATATCTATGTACAGAATATTGAAGTTCCATGTCAGAATTAAATTCAGAAACTAACTGTAATACGCTAAACGTTTGCAGTCTACTATTACTCAACGCACGTATACCCCAAATACAGTCCCGTGATTTTAAAAACAGATTTAAATATAAATGAGAACAAAATATTTTAGGAACATTTCAAAAGAAAAAATTCCAAGTTTTGCTCCCTTGAACAAACTTAATGTAGCTAAAAAGCTCGCATCCTTCTTCCTGCGCAACTATGTAGAACGCGTTAGAATTTTCAAAAGTTACTTTTTGTAAAAATGAAATGCTTCGCATTCGTAGACCAGTGAAATTTTGCAGCTTTTGGCTTTTCTTACTCTATATTTTCTATTCAACTGAGCAAAAATTTAAGAGAAAAGGCTTAATAGAAAGCTTTGCGATAGTAAACATACGTGGCATTTCCACAAAATTATACTTAAATTTGATATTCACTATGCAGACATACAAGGAACTTAAAAGGCTTGGTATGTTGGAAAACTTTGAGAGACTACCATGCCCAATATACCACCATAGCATAATTATGTCGTATTTAAGAATTTTTGCCTGAGTTGCCGTCCTATATGGAGTTATGGAACAGTTGGGAGAGCACAAAAAAGCGGCAGAGACCATCTCTAGATTTTGAGTAAACTGCCAACTTCCCAAGTGCTCAATAACTCGATTGAACACGCCAATAATACACAATCTATACACAATTTATACGAAAATAACGGGAGGAAATATTTTATTTCCTTCTGTTAAATCCTTAATTTTAAAAAATGGTGTCATTTAGCACGGGGTTCAGCGAATAATAAAACTTCTTTTACAACGTGTATATTATAATTACTTTTTAAAAAACGATATGCTTATTACTGCCATTTACGTTATTATTGCACGCGTTTGTTCATGCTTAAAACGTAAAGTTTCACCATTAAATCGAATGCTTTTCCCATTGAAATCGTCATGTTTTAAGTGCAACATGTAAACAATAGTGACGTCCAAGAAAACTTTATGCTATTTTATGTTTTTCTTATTACATAGAAACACCTAGCTAACGATCGACAGAGGATCCTGCAAGTACAAATTCGAATTGGCAAAACTCGTCGAGCCTTTTTAACACATCAGCCTAGTAAAATTCCAAAAACTAGCAGAAGCTGTCAAGCCAAAACCAACTCGTGTTAAGTGAAAAGTGTTCGAATTAATGATGAAACATTGTGTTTCAAACGTGAACAAACGCTTGAAATAGTTCATGCATCATGCTTGAACGTAAATGGCAGTAGTGTGTTCAATTACAGTTTGAAACGCCAACGACGTTGGCACTCGTTGATAACAACAAAAACTCTGGAAAGATAGCAATTTGCTTTTTTTACCTGTGCAACTAATTTTACCATCACCTTCGAAACCCGTTTTGCAATTACATGTGTAATTTCCCACGGTATTATTACAATCAGCATTTGAATGGCATGGACTGAGCACTTGGCATTCATTGATATCTACATTGAGAAAAATACGTCTTATTTATTACCGTATGTCTTTCACATCCTTGCAGGTCGGTTTTTACTTCACTACGTGTCACAAACATCGGCAAAACATAAACGTCGGATGCAGATAGGCTTGTAACTGACAATGAATTTGATCGCTTACCTGTCCCAAAACGCCTAACCGACTAAAACATTACCCAGCTAAGCATGTGATTAGCCACGTGAAAACGTGACTACGTTTCCCTTAAATATTTACCCCCATCAACATATTTCAAGAGCATACACATTTTAGCATGTAGATTATTAAAACTGTGAGTTGTAAAAACACGATATATTTTGATAGACTCGACATTCAGGGAGTAAACTTTTCCAAGACAATGTTCTTGCTACCTTTTTGTAAAGCAATATAAAACTTGACTGAGGCGTAATATATTACTTTACTGAGGCACTATATGCATTATATAAGAAAAAGTTATGTAAAAGTGTTCTTAACCATAAATGTGTTCTTAACCAACGTATCAAGCTATAGTAGATTTCAACTAAAAGACGCCACTTCGTTATCGAACTTTAAGAACTTTTTGAAAAGACGACAAATCATTCAGTAGTGTATTGTGTTGTGCCGTGTTCTATTGTGTTGTGCCGTGTTAATTGTATTATGTGGTTTTGTACCGTATAGCTTATGTGCATTCTGTGAACTCATGTTTTGATAGCTATTGTTAAAATTATTGTTAACTAATGCATGCATAAAATGTGAATTATATGTGACATAGAAGTGCAGGATCCCACTGAAAATCACTTCAGTGACGTGGATATCCTGGATAAATATAGTTAATAATAAGAATAACTTACCGAGGCAACTGACACCATCTCCATCAAATCCGGGTCTGCAAGCACACTCATAACCACCAAACGTATTAGTGCAGATTGCATTTTCATGACAATCATTGAAAGCAGGATTATCACATTCATCGATGTCTACACAAACGTAAAAATGTAAATATTTTTTGTAAATTATTTTCAATCATAGCACTACAAATGATATCTTTTTATCACAAATTTATATACGTATCAAAACTATGAGTATTGCCTATTTATCTCTATCAGGCCTATATTCACTGAGCGGCGAATGGCTTCGGTTAATGTCCTCAACCACAGTACACAATAAGTATACACAGATTTTGGGGTTATGGAAGTGTGAGACAATTGCTCAATTATCATATTGTTGGTATATGTGCGAGAGCTGGGTACTGAGCGGCTCCCAGGGCATATACTCGTTGAAAAGCTGTATCTTGGGGAAAGTCGATAAGGGCATATATTATATCATATGATTAACAGCTGGGTCCAAATCTGCCCAAGACATATACTTTTACCGCGCGGATTTAGAGCTGGATCCTGAGCCGACTAGAACATATACTCCCCTTTGAAGCTGGGTCCTAGCCTGCACTGCAGGACATATACTCTGAGCTGGACCCTGGAAACTAATGATCAGCAAAATGTTACTTTGGTCGACCTGATCGATCTTGCTCAGTACATATACTCATATGCAGAAATAAAAGTGATTTTGTGAATAGGACGTGGCTTTAAGCCAAATTTAGTAAAGAAAACGTGAGGTCTATGGTAAAATTGCGACCTCATACCAGAGCAATTGTCTCGAACACTTCATTCTTTATTTCATTTGTTACAAGAATTAACATTGCTATTTGAGCACGATGCTTGCAGCCGTTTATTGGTTATGTTTATGTAACTTTGATGTCATAAAGTTAGACATCAGGCCACTGTTTCGATGATTCAGGTATAACTGCGGAGCGGGATTGTACCAGGAGGCAAGTTCAGACTTTCACTTTCTTCCATGCTGCAATTGACGAGGAAGCACATGCATCAATCATAAAACTGGCCGTAGGTAATTGCGAATACCATCTCTTTGTCTCGCTGGAAGGGTTGGAGCAAGGGGTGTTTGGTGGGTGACTGTTTTAATCGGTCCTCACTCGCAAAAATCCAAGTGAGAATGATAGCTAGGCAGACAGAGTTAACTCGGATATCTGCAAATGGCTTTAACTATGGCTACATTGTTGGTTTGAACAGATCTACAGTAGTTTGAGCAATAGTTAATAAACGATACTGGGCGCAGTAGCCTACGGGTTTGGCAAGCTTGCGATTGGTTTGGCACGATATCATTTAGACTATAATAATCTTCAAGTCTAGTGCGTTAGGTATCGTCCATTAACAATAATTTGTACTCGTAAAAATTACCATTTTAACCTGAAAAGACTAATTGTCTTGGCAAGTGACACGTAGTTTTAAATTAACCTCGAAGCAAGTCAGCCATTCTGGCAATCGACTTGTTTATTTGCTATAAATGCTTGCCGTAATTCTCTCTCGTTTGTTACAAAAAAGCTATAATTTTTACGAAAGTCTTGAGCCATATTTGCCGTGACCGTGAAAGAACAAGCTTTTATTTTGAAGCAATATCAGAGGACTGACGCAAGTAATTACAGCCAGCGTGAAGTTTTCACTAAAGACTCCGGAGTACCAGGTAGACATTAATCTTTTCCGATGAGGAGGCTCCTCATCGGAAAAGATTAATGTCCCGAGGCATGGCCTTCGAGTCACAATAAAAATACTGAACAGGAAATCGAACCAGAGAGGTGAAAGGCGAATTAGTTTAATCATTTCACCATCATAGTACGGCTTGTGGCACATGCTGTAGTGATATTTAATCTAACTTTCAACAAACAGTGCAGTGTAAATCAGTACAGTTAAACAGGTCTCGGTCTTACCATGACAATCTGAATTATCGTTATTCCGTTGAAAGCCATCTTTACAAATACACAGGTGACTTCCTTGAATATTTGTGCAATTTGATGTAGAAACATTACATGGGTTGACATCAGTACATTCATTAAAATCTGTTGAACAAGGAGAAAGCATCAGACAACCAGTACGTAGTATATTTTTCAATATAACTTTTGAACTATTTATTGACACCATGCTACATCAGTAAGATAAGTAACCTTTACTTTAATAAATACATTCATGGTTACAATCTATTAGTATAATTAACGTCGTATAGGACTTTCCCATTGAATTTCATGATCTACATATTGGTGGGAGAGAGGGTTCAGATTTTGAAAGAGATTTTCATGCTTGTATTACTTACTGTTATCAGTTGCATGCAATGCAATGCATATTAATGTGAAATCTTCACACATTCATGCTGATTAAATTTTCTTACCAATACAATTACCATCCATATCTTCAATATACCCATCAATACATTCACAACGGAATGATCCGGGATTGTTACGACATTCAGAATTTTGTGCACTACAATCATGACTTCCAAGATCACATTCATCGATGTCTGAAAATAGAGTAAACATAACACAGCTTTGAAACAAGAATAAAATTCCTGACCTAAGACAAATGCATAAAAAAATATTCATAATCTGTGACGTGATGGTCAAAGCGTGTACTGGAGGTCATGTTATTGACATATGAAATAAAAATGATAATGTAAAATGAATAAAATGATAATAGTATCATAATTTTCAAAATGATTTATTTTACAGATTTCGAAACGATTTTGCACCTCTGTCAGCACCTCTCACAGAAGCATTTTTAGTTTATTTTCACGTTTGTATAATTTATGAACAAGGGAAGTTGGTGGGCATACTTAATAAACGTGGTACTTAATGCCATGATGTAAGAGTATTTAGTAAGAACATACTGAGCTTTATCGAAGATATTTATCCGCAGAATTTGTCCCCTTATCATATGATGTAAGACTAACACGTCATCCTCATTCGACTTATATGTTTCGAGTATCAACATTTAAAAGCATTTCCTTACCTTCGCAATTTAATCCGTCACCTGAATAGCCAGGTGGACATGTACAAGTAAATGATCCAAGAGGCATATCGACACACGTTGCTCGCTGATGACAGGGCCAACCAAAACTCGTAGGAATACAATTGATGATATCTGATAAAATGCCAAAAATATTTTAATAGGGTACGTACCATGAAAAATATGAGTAAAAACGCGGTACATAACATTGCGTCATTCCAGCGTTGCTGAAAAGATACTCGTGAAATATTTCGTGATCCGGGCCGCATATCCTAGGAATCACTCCAGTGCGTAAATGACGCATAACATCTTTGAAATAGCGTCTGTCTACAAGTTCTAAAATTTTGACTAAGAGGTGATGTTAATTTCAAACCGGAAGCATTGTCCGCTCTTACGAATACCTGAAAATTAGCGTAAAAAGCCGAAAACACTGGCTCTTAGGTTTAATATACAAATATAATACTCAGTAATTCTCGACTGAAACTCTACTCTTGCATCTCCTTCATTGAAAGAAACTCTATGCCCAAGTTTCTATCTACAGTTCAGACAACACGTTCTCATTTAGTTGATTATGATTGTCATCTAAAATATCGGAATTGGAAAACAATATGCGGGATGATGTCAACTGCAGGAACTTAATGGTCATATTAATCACAAAGGCACTAAAACAAATATGCAGAACCAAACCCAGACGCTTACCAGCGGCTTGCTTAAGAAGATATAAGAGAATTGTTCGCGCCATAGCGTAAAGTAAACAAAGCTCTAAATGTCTCTTTTCCCATAAACATTATTTAAAAATCTAATCCTGCTGTTGTATTCGCACAAGGAATTTGATGTAGTATTGTGTCTGTATCGTCGATTTCTATGTATTATACTAAGGATGGCTGTACTTCGATTTTTTTGTATGTGTCAAGTATCAATTTTTACCCTGACAGTCCAGTCCATCACCGGCGAAGCCTTCATTGCATTCACAACGAAATGAACCAACGGTGTCGTGGCATGTAGCATGTTCATGACAAACTGTGCGGGCACATTCATTGTCATCTTTAAAAAATAATATAAAATAGAATGTCAAAAAATTACAATAATTACAAACGTTTGCTTTTGTTAATTGAATAATTACAATCATTAATTAGAAGACACAAAAGTTATTTTCAGAATGATATTGATTGAAATACACTTTTTTATTCATATGTAAAAAATAACACATTCCGAAGAAATACATCTTAATCGCAATCTCAATCGTCGAGGTAAAAACAAGAAACGATTGAAATATCGCATAAGTTATATAATATTTACAGTATAAGCACATAATTTAATATTTAATTAGACAATAGCAGTGCCCTATTTACAATCACACTGTCAAGATGCTACGCGATGTTTGACCTGACAGGAATGGTAACAAGGACACATTAATTAAATAATTAATGTCCTTCCAGTAAGTTAGCTATGCTGTTGTATTTGCTACAGTGGGCTTCCAGAATTTGGCAAAATGATCACAAACAAATCACGAAGTTCACTCTGATTATCGATAACCATGTGATACAACAATTTGGACTCATTGTGGGACATTGTAAAATAAGTCGTCACTCATAAAAACATTTCGCACTCAGAGTATCTTTGTTCAATGGATAGGTACTCAAAATTTGGAGCATTGTTTAGACGAAGAAAGCCCCAGTAGTACATTTCGCTATCTTTCTTGGTGACTAATAAGCCATGCGTTAGTAACATATGCTCTTACTTTGACAAGTAACTCCATTTCCAACAAATCCATCGAAACAAGTACAGACAAACGATCCAGGTGTGTTTTGACAAGTTGCATTTACGTTGCAATTATCTGTTTCAAGGTCGCACTCATTATCGTCTTTGAATAAAAAAGAAAAGATAATAATAAGTAATGCAGCATTGTAGATGATCAGCGCGCATCCCAACAAGGTAAAGGCTTATATTCCGGAAGCATTTCGAATAGGACTTTTAAAACGATGTTTTGTGCCAAAACTATTATTTGCAGAAAAAACGTTACGAAAAGCAGTTTATACATACGCTACGGGGCGTAAGACAAAGATATCCCTTCTACAAATTTTAAAAAGCGATGATTATACATTTCTTTACATTTCCTCAGTAAATTTTACTTTCCAATTCTGATAACTGTCATGCATCTTAAATGAACGATTATGGCGTGTATGCATGCCAAAACAAAAAATATTTCGAGCCTCAACTTAGTTATAACAGGAAGGAGTGCAATTGGAGACAGAATTGTATGTGAAGTTTCTGGCATATTTTTGGAGATGCAAAGTAGCACAAACGCCCCTCCCCCCATTGGTATTGAAAACCGTGCATGTGAAATATTTAAATTTGACGCACGAGAAATAATTGGGAGGTGTAAGACGAGTTAAGGAACAAGCACAACATGATTAAAAACGCTGCAAGATTCAATCCTCCAAATCTTGGATCCTACCTAGGTCACCAGAAAATAATAAGTAGAAATAATAAAACAATACCAAGGCAGAAGGTATTTCCATCGTCAGTGTATCCAGAATTACACACACAGTCGTAGCTTCCCGGAATATTAATACAACTTGCATTTCCATTGCAGGGATTGTTTTCACACTCATCAATATCTAAAAAATGTTTGGTAAATTAGCGTTCTTATCTTGAACCTACTTGAAAGTTTTCACGAGTAATTATTTTTCGACACAGCGCCAACGAGAAAACGTTTCAAGTGAAGCAATAAAATTTTAACGGATGGATGATGCCCTCTTCAAAATACTACCAAGCCCTTCATTGGCGTTCGTTCATGTTATGTGCTAGAATGTTTCGCTTTTTATCTCAGTTACGAATTCGTGATGGAATTTACAATGGTAATTGCACTGAGTGATGCACTCCCACAGCGCGGTTGTGCGATTTCTAATCACAAATTTGATTTTCGATTAAATTTGCACGATACCAAGTTCAACTTTCACTTTATTATATTCACTTTGAAATCTACAAATGGCAACATTAGTTTGCTTACAAAAAAAAACACACGCCTGTACTTACCCAACTTTGCAACATAACAGCAAGAAAAGAAAATGACCGACATTTAAGACCACACGAATTTAAACATCAAATTAATGAAGAAAATAAAGGAATAAGGCACGAGACGTAAGTTTTGATGCGATAAATGTACATTTAAATTCGCGCTTTGCAATATTAATTTTTTGTTGAAGTGTACAATTCTTTCCTCGCTATTTCCAAAATATTTCATTAGTATTTTGTTTACATTTTTCAGTATTTTCCTGCCTGCTATTTTACTTTTTGACAAATATTTGTATATTTTAAATATTTACCAAATACAAATTTTGTGGGAAATTGGAAATCAATCAGGATCAAATTTGGTCGTTTGTCTGACTTAATATTTCAAACAATAATTTGGCTTGCTAGTAATTCATCTAATTGCTTGACTTTGCTGAGCACTCAAATACAATTGGTCTAAAATAATGCAATTAATGATCCAAAATGGTACAATTTGTGCATTAGTCTCACTATATTTAACAAGTCAGAAATCATGTACAAGAAACACCATTGATTTCAAAATGAATGTATTAAAAAAGCGGTACATTCGTGACTCGTAAGATGAAAGCATAGGCGTTTTAGCAACAATTTTTGGCTTTACTTTTTAGACTGCGCATTCACTGAAGTTCACATTCATGTTATTAAGCTCAGGGATACCTCGTTAGTTAAGGTAATTATTTACTTTGTGCATCAAAGTAATAAAATTTCATACTTTACCTTCTGTAACATTCTACAATGTACAGTGTCACCCTCATTTATACCGAGGGTAAAAAACTGAAACAGTTATGTTTTTAAAACTTGCAACGGCAAAGCGGCGACGTTCATCAAGAAAATAGACTGTTTAAGTGGCGAAAAACGGTCTATCCCTGATGAAAGTAATCATTAAAGTTTCAGAAAGAAAAGAAATCGTCTTACCTCTACAAGTAAAACCATCCCCAGTAAAACCTGCGTTGCACGCACAGGAGAATGTACCCGCAGTGTCATGACACGTAGCATTGCCGTCGCATGGCCTGGTAAGACATTCATTGATGTCTAAAACAATAAATATATACAATATAAGATATACCAAAACATATCATTACTGGGTGGAATAAAATGCCAGTAAATAGAAAACGAACAAATACATTTTCTAAATATATACCAGGAACTAGTTGTATAAAACTCTTAATCACAGATAATTGAATTTGGCATCATCTAATATATATATATATATATATATATATATATATATATATATATATATATATATATATATATATATATATATCTGCATACATGCATGTTTCGGCGTTCAACGCCTCATCAGTGCAGCTTGGTACACATCTACATATGTAGCTGCATTACACTTATACACGTGAACTTGCTCTCACCAAACGCACGCGGTACAAGGCAACACAACCAACACATGCGGACATGCGTAGAGCGTCATAGGGCCAGAGTGCTCAAACGACCTCAAGGGAAGTGGGCTTTGGATTATAGCTATAGACACCTACTCCGCTCTACAAGAGTGCTCAACAACACCGAAGTGAAGGGGCATTATAGTATATATATATATATACATATATATATATATATATATATATATATATATATATATATATATATATATATATATATATATATATATATATATATATATATATATATATACATATGTATATATACATATATATATATATACATATATATATATATACATATATATATATATATATATATATATATATATATATATATATATATATATATATATATATATATATATATATATATATAAATATATATATATATATATATATATATATATATATATATATATATATATATATATATATATATATATATATATATATTGTGTGGTCATGTGTAACTTGTTTACACCAGTACATAATTAGATAGTAATTAGCACTGTATATAATGCATGGTTGAACATGTAGAGTTTAAGTTTTAAAATTAGATTATCAAAGACTTTACAAGTCTGAACATATTTTGTGTTTCTATAGAATTATAGAAACACAAGGGGAACGCAATGAGAAATTGCGTGGAAACACGAGCACGATGTGCGAGTGTTTCCAAGCGATCTCGAGTTTCTCACGCGTTCCACGAGGGTTTCTATAAACTCGTTAGAAACACGAAACACGGATGTTTTCTATTTCCTTTATTAAAGTATTATTACTTTATTTGTTTATTTCGAGACGAAATTCAGTAAAATATCTTGTTCTTGGGTATTTATGCCAAGCATCTCCCTTTTGTTGTATATTGTAGTAGTACTAAACATTTTCTCTCATTTTCGGCGACTATAAACTTGTTTTATATATACAATTGTACGCGAACAGCTATATATATCAGCCCACCACAACTCAAAGCAATACAATAAAAGTAAAAAGTGTCATTTAAATTTTCGGTCGTATGCCACAACCTTCGTCAGAAATATAAAGTATTTGCAAAGAATAGGCCTATATATATATAGCAATGAGCATGCATATGTTGAAAAAAATAAGTCATAAAATAAATTCCCATTGTTGAATAAAATCATGGCTACTATTTAAACCCCTAAGGTTAGTAAGTAAACTGCCTATCCAAAAATTCTCCCCATTCCTGACTTTATCATGATGTCGATCGATCAACGTAATTTAAGACTTGAGTGGTCACCACCATGAACATCAATAAAGTGATTAACTGTACTACATGTTCTTTTGTTATACTTGATGAGCGACTTCTAATTGGCCAATCTAGATTTAAAATTAACAGTAGAGCCAACTCCCTGAAGGTTACAAGACACACAATGAGCGAGATAAACAACGTTCCGCGACGTACAGGTCAAAGATTTACAAATATTATAACGTCTACTAGAAGCGGTCGTTTATATCAATCCACCACTGAACAATACTTAGTCCGACCATGATATATGATATGGTGATGTTGTAGCTACACTTCGAAATAATTGTTAAAAAACGGTTTTTTCAATATAGATGTTGTATAAGCCGAGAAAAATGATGGAAAAATTTTGTGAGAATACACGTGTTAGAGTTTAACAGAAAGAGATGTGGGACAAGAATCCCGCGCAGAGGGACGTTTTCCTCTTTATTTTCCGTTTTTAGTTATATTAATAGGAGGTTTTTTTAAAAGACCAATTCGACACGTCTTATGTACCTGTACAAACTCGGCCGTTTCCAGTGTACCCAGTGCGACATGTGCATTCGTACGATCCTATTGTGTTATTACATTCAGCATTATTGTGACAAAGGTCCGTGCCAGCTGCACATTCATCAATATCTAAAAATATATTTTACCCGAATTAAAACTTTTTCATCGTCTTTCCAACCTATCTAACAGAACGCCATATTACAAAACGGCAATATTATTTACCATTTTATTCTTTTACTGCAAGAGAACTACAATCAGTGACATAATTATTGGACCGATTTCTCAAAACATACAACTGACCCCTTTCCCGCCTTTTCAATGTTGCTCATGTGGTGAGCAATTTCAGTGGTAACGGCTATGGTTTTGTATGATGGCGCCAATAATTTTTATGGCCGATATAGCAACATTGAAACGGGGGAAGGGGTGATGACATGTGAATGTCAATGTTTACTTCTACAATGCCCTAATACTGACAAAGTCTTTTGTCCCCCCTCCCCCACGTTACGTGTGTACTAGTGCAAGACTAGCAGAGGCGAACGATAACTGGGAGGGCGTTTCTTCATACTGTATATTCGCGGTCTGTTCTACGAATTTCTTTTTAAATCCAGTCGATTATATTTCAAAAGAAATTCGTCGGGACGAATGAGAAAAATGAATATCTCATGTACCACTTTAGTTAGGCCTGTGAAGACTATGTCCGTTCCACAAGTACCGACCTCCACTCAAACATTTGAAACTACGTAAGTCTAGGTATGGATTTATTTCCTTCAGGGATTAGGGAAATCATTAGGTTGACATAGAGACTGGTCAAAAGCATATTTCCTAGCTATGTTCTCATTTATAATATTTAGCCTTTTAACCCTGAAAATGTGGTGAATCAAATTGAGTATCATATTATTCTTGTTCTGAGTATCATATTATTCTATGTTCAACATACCAGTACAAGTTTTTCCATCTCCGAAGTAGCCAGTTGGACATTGGCAGTTGAATGATCCAATAGTGTTCTGACAGGCTGCTACGTTATCACAGTCATGAGTTCCCAACATACATTCATTGTTGTCTATATGAACAAATAAACTAAGTGGTTGATAGTACATATTGTTGTTTAGGAAGGATGAAGTTTTAAGAAGAATGAATGAACAATGACGTTGTGAATCCCCCAAACTAATGATAAGTACTTTTAATTTGGACGTAAAAGAAATTGCCATCATTATGATTATAGCGAAAGAATAAATGAATGATCTCAGAACGAACCGGAACAGAGGTTGTATCCATCACCAGTAAAACCATTTGGACACGAGCACACGAAGGATCCCGCAACATCAATACAGTTAGCAAATCTGTGGCATGGGTACATAATCGGATTGGGGTCACAATCGATAATATCTGAAATATTTGATTAATATTAGCAACTGAAGGAACTTTGGCGGGCGTGAAACCTTATTCCAACCTTATTCAGTATGCTGCTGTTACTACTGTTAAGTTAAACAATGAAATGTTTTAAATTTACTCAAACAATGAATAGCACGATTATCAGGTCAGGGAATAGTTCTAAGAAGTGAGCAGTAGTAAATTTGCACTTTTTTGCCTTGTTGTTGACGGGTGAAAATAATTCATATTTTTCTGGGTTATTTTTTTTATTTGATTTCCTTAAGAAATACTTTATATGCACGTTATAAACATACCTCGACAGGTGAATCCATCACCTGTAAAACCTGAATTGCAGACGCAATCGTAGGATCCAATATTATTGACACACATTGCATTGATATCGCAATTACTTTGATTCGAGAGGCATTCATTATTATCTAAACAAATTAAACAATTGAATTAATCGCGATTGATTACGTTGTTTATGACCTTAGACACCTTTTTCCTACATTCCCCCAAGGATTTTGCTGCATTTTTACTTTCCTGCGCATTTTGTACCATACTTTTTCAGATTACTTTCGCCATTAAAAAACCAACTTGGGAAGGGTGAAAGTAATTGCTGTTACTGTTTGTAACTTTTGCTGGGGGTGTATCACCAACAAAATTGGATATTTGGTGAAGCGATATACTAACCATTGCATGTTCGTCCGTCACCAATGTAACCTTGGATACACGTGCATGTAAAGGAATCTTCTGTATCAGTGCAGAAAGCAAGAGTACGATTGCAGTCATGGGTCTGGTCTGTACATTCATCCACATCTAGAATATGTAGAAAATTCTTTTTTAGAGCAAGCCATTTCCAAGTCAAAATGTTTTGGGCACCTAATGCAGTGAATAAACAATCACAGTCACAAGTTTGGTACCATGAGAACCTCCACCTTCAGTCTAAATGAAGTATCTGAGTTGTCTGCTTTAAATACCTGCACCTTTCTGTATTTCACAAATATTTATGTATGAATCTTGGAAGTTGATCAAGAAAGCATGTTAAAATTACCAGTAAATTTTATTTCAATTAATCAGTTTTTATTTCATAGCTAGTGACTACTTGAAAACCGTTGAAAAACATCTATACAATTACCATCATCCATAATAGACACCGAAGCTAATCTCTGAGGTATTTCCACCCGTGGATTAGCAGTTGTCAACTCCACGTAAAACGTTTCATTTCCTTCAATATTAAGATCTTGCAATACATTGATGGTGATGCACACGGGTAAAGTCGAAGTTAGATTTAGACTTCGGTCAACTGGCTCGTAATCTAATGCGGCAGTTGCGGTTCCAATGTTTGTTGTTTTAACACTGAAGAAGAGCAATAAATTCACACAATAAACATAGGATATAAATAAACGCACAAGAGCACAGGATATCGTACTCGATTTATACTTTAAATAAAGACAGCGTGCCAACTTCCCAACAAAAATCCTTGTTAAGAAACGTAGCTTGAAACGTAGAATTCGGCTTATATTGTTTCAGGTAGTGTTTTGGCATTAAGTCGGATACTTAATATCCCTTACGAGGGACTGTCAACAAAAATATAGACATGGTTCAAGGTTTCATCTTTTGCATTCTCTATGTCAGCAGAAAAATACAATTTGTCTGCATATTGTGTACTCAATGGCCTGCTCTGAGAAAACTAAAAAGCAGCATGCGCACTGACAAGATGTACGCCATAATGCAAATAGGTAGCATCAATTGTTTTACTTTCAAACGGCTTGCAACTTGATTGTTGAAGGCACCAATCATGGGGCTTACAACATCACGTGCAACAATTTAGTACTCTATATATATATATATATATATATATATATATATATATATATATATATATATATATATATATATATATATATATATATATATATATATATATATATATATATATATATATAAGCAAGAAACTTGAATCACTTCGTTTAAAACATTTATTCACGACAAATTTGTTTCGTATGACAAGCTGAGCTTGCCACACTCATCAGGTGAACACTATTCACCTGATGAGTGTGGCAAGCTCAGCTTGTCATACGAAACAAATTTGTCGTGAATAAATGTTTTAAACGAAGTGATTCAAGTTTCTTGCTTACATTCGCTCTACTTTCGTATCGAGCACTTTATTCATATGATTCTATACTTAGTTTATTTACTGACACTCGCCTATATATATATATATATATATATATATATATATATATATATATATATATATATATATATATATATATATATATATATATATATATATATATATATATATATATATATATATATATATATAATCACAAAGAAAACTGCCACGACTCCAAGATACAGTAATATTTATTTAATGAATGGTAAAGATAAAAATAAATAAAAAATAGCTTAAACTTTCAGCAGCATGCCACCGCCTTCTTCAGGAGTATATATATATATATATATACACACACATCAGAAGCCAGCCCACAAAAATCATCATTTATATAACTTCAAAACAAAAAAAAAACAACAATGTTTTTTAATTTAAAAATAAAATTTTATTACGTTTCGGGGTCAAGCCCCTTCTTCAGAATGACATTCATTAATCCCCGTCTCTTTAAATACCTTCTACAATTTGCATATAAACATAAATTAAACCTCTTCTTTTAAATTAAGTCCATTATCCAAAAACTCTCCCTCTCAGTAGGGTTATTAACGTCAGTACAATCAATAACCTGCACTGACAAATCACTTAAACCTGAATGGCCCTCCCCGAAAAAATGAGCATACAAATGCTGCCCAGCAACATTTGCCTGCCCACGACCATACTTATTTAAAGAGCTTTTATGATTATTAAAGCGCAACCGAAATGATGTTATAGTACTTCCAACGTATTGTAGCCCACAGATGTTACAACTTATTAAATATATTACACCCTCTGAGTCACAGTCGAAACGATGATTAATGAAGAAAGAACGTCCCTCGGCATTGCTTTTAAATTTATCACCAACTGTAACGTTGTCACAAATTTTACATCTATTCTTTCCGCACTTAAACATTCCAACGACTGCTTCCTCTTCCCTTCGCAACTTTGCACGAACTAAATGGTCCTTAAGGTTCTTGGTACGACGAAAACACACCATTGGTGGTTCTGGCATAATCTGCGAAAACCTTTCAGACCAAGCTACAATTCCCTGCAATTCTCTAAATATCTCATAAAGAACTCTCAATGCTGGATGGTAATCAACTACAAAGCAATTTCTATTACTATTTTCAATCCCCTCTTTCCGCTTAAGTAGACTATTCCTGTTGACTCCTCTCACCCTTTCAAACTGGTTATCAACATAATCGGAACAATACCCCCGTTTTACCAAAAAACCCTTTAAGTTCTCCTAACTTTTCCTCAAAAACGTTATCCGAATTACAATTAACCTCAAACGTAAACCCTGGCTATAAGGGATCGCTCTCTTAACGTGTGGAGGGTGACATGATTGTTCCGATTATGTTGATAACCAGTTTGAAAGGGTGAGGGGAGTCAACAGGAATAATCTACTTAAGCGGAAAGAGGGGATTGAAAATAGCAATAGAAATTGCTTTGTAGTTGATTATCATCCAGCATTGAGAGTTCTTTATGAGATATTTAGAGAATTGCAGGGAATTGTAGCTTGGTCTGAAAGGTTTTTGTACATTATGCCAGAACCACCAATGGTGTGTTTTCGTCGTACCAAGAACCTTAAGGACCATTTAGTTCGTGCTAAGTTGCGAAAGGAAGAGGAAGCAGTCGTTGGAATGTTTAAGTGCGGAAAGAATAGAGGTAAAATTTGTGACAACGTTACAGTTGGTGATAAATTTAAAAGCAATGCCGAGGGACGTTCTTTCTTCATTAATCATCGTTTCGATTGTGACTCAGAGGGTGTAATATATTTAATAAGTTGTAACATCTGTGGGCTACAATACGTTGGAAAGTACTATAACATCATTTCCGTTGCGCTTTAATAATCATAAAAGCTCTTTAAATAAGTATGGTCGTGGGCAGACAAATGTTGCTGGGCAGCATTTGTAATGCTCATTTTTTCGGGGAGGGGCCATTCAGGTTTAAGTGATTTGTCAGTGCAGGTTATTGATTGTACTGACGTTAATAACCCTACTGAGAGGGAGAGTTTTTTGGATAGAGAAGCTTAATTGCTATGTGCCTAATGGACTTAATTTAAAAGAAGAGGTTTAATTTATGTTTGTATGCAAATTGTAGAAGGTATTTAAAGAGACGGGGATTAATGAATGTCATTCTGAAGAAGGGGCTTGACCCCGAAACGTAATAAACGTAATTTAAATTAAAAAACATTGTTGTTTTTTTTGTTTTGAAGTTATATATATATATATATTTATATATATATATATATATATATATATATATATATATATATATATAATATATATATATATATATATATATACATATATTATGCAAGTGTCAGTAAATAAACTAAGTCTAGAATCATATGAATAAAGTGCTCGATACAAAAGTAGAGCGAATATAAGCAAGACACTTGAATCACTTCGTTTAAAACATTTATCCAGGACAAATTTGTTTCGTATGACAAACTGAGCTTGCCACACTCATCAGGTGAATGATTATATTGCGTATTTACATGGTGTTATGAATAACCTAAAGGTAACTTGATCTGGGATGGTCGGCGTCACAGGAAATCTTAAAGAGAATTACTGGCTACAGAGCAGGAATTTTTTCCTGTGTCTACATGTTGATATAAGTTCGTTTCTTAAGTTCAGTGAGCTAAGCTTAGGGTGATAAATTATTATATAGCTACTTCTCGTGTAGACATAAATTTCAGCGCTTTGTTTTGTTTGAGTAGGCAGGGAAAATGCCTAACAGAAAGTGTCGTGTACCAGGACACAGTAACAAGAAAGGACAATCAACAGAAAGAAACCTACGTTGGACTAACAGAAGGCCCATTCAAGACAAGATACAACAACCACACGAGCTCGTTCAGAAACGAAAAACACAAACATTCAACGGAACTGAGTAAATCTATTTGGCAGTTAAAACAATCTAGCGTTGAATACTCAATCCGTTGGAAAATTTTAAGGAAATGTAAGGCCTTCTCAAACAAAACAAAGCACTGCAATTTATAGCAGCATGTAGACACAAGAAAAAATTTCTGCTCTGTAGCCAGTAATTCTCTTTAAGATTTCCTGTGACGCCGACCATCCCAGATCAAGTTACCTTTATGTTATTCATAACACCATGTAAATACGCGATATAATCATTCACCTGATGAGTGTGGCAAGCTCAGTTTGTCATACGAAACAAATTTGTCGTGAATAAATGTTTTAAACGAAGTGTTTCAAGTTTCTTGCTTATATATATATATATATACACACACACACACACACACACATACATATATATATATATATATATATATATATATATATATATATATATATATATATATATATATATATATATATATATATATATATATATATATTATATATATATATATATATATAATATATATATATATATATATATATATATATATATATATATATATATATATATATATATATATATATGTACATATATATTTCTGATGAGGTCGCGGCATACGACCGAAAATTTAGAATTTAATTACATTTTTTTCACTCCTTTACTTTGAGTCGTGGTGGACTTACTTTGTTCCATATGTTATTAATATTTGGTCTACCGAGCAGACCTTGGACATTTGTTATCTATATATATATCTATATATATATCTATATATATATATATATATATATATATATATATATATATATATATATATATATATATTGCGGTATATTGAGGTATTTTGCCACATATTGAGGTATTGCGGTATTTGCACATATTGAGGTATTGCGGTATATTGAGGTATTTTGCATAGATTGAGGGATTTTGCACAATTATACATTTCGCTCTGTCTATATATGTCATTGAGCACTCTTTTGTATTTCGCTAACCAAAACTAGCACATTATATCCGCACCCTACATTGGTTGTGCACTCTCGTTTTCGAAATCTAATTTTCTACCTTAAAATGAGGCAATTTCGACTAAACTATTCACTGAAAAACATCCCTATACCATCAAGGGACAACTATTTGAGGAATTTGATTGAAAAAGCGGAAAGCGTACTAAAACGTATGAGATGGAAAGCTCATTTCTTTCTAAAAGGAGAAAAAAGTCAGGAAAACACTAGGAATTTCGGCCTTTCGTCTAACAGAACACCTCCCACAGTTTTGGAACTGAAACCTTTGAAGAAGACGTTATAAAATTACTAGAAACCATTAAATTTCGAGACACAAAAGACTATTTTCAAGACACTTTGGCAAACGACTTAAAGAAAATCAATTCATCCGACAAAATGTTTGTTTTCGCTGATAAAACTAGGAACATATATGAAACCTCGCTCGAACACATACAACAAGCTCTTGCACGACAACATCACAAAAACATATAAACACGGATCTGAGGAAAACATTTCGGAAATAAACAACGAACTAAACCACATCGCAAATAAACTTTCGATTGGCAACCGGATTGAATGCATGAAAAAACGCGAAGCTTTTATTTCTCCCAAAGATCATAAGGAAAATTTTCAGACCAACCCAAAATGCCGGCTCATCAACCCAGCAAAAAGCGATTCCGGAAAAATTAGTAAATCAATTTTGGACAGATTAAACACAAAACTTCGGACAATTTTGAACGTAAATCAATGGAGAAACACGCAAACGTCATAGAATGGTTTGGCAGCATCGAGGAAAAAACTAGGCATTCTTTTATTTCGTTTGACATAGTCGACTTTTACCCGTCAATTTCAGAAAATTTACTGGACCAAGCACTATCTTGGGCCTCCAATTTGGCTGATATTTCGGACGAAGACATTTCTATACTAAAACACGGTAGGAAATCACTCCTTTTCAATCACGGAAGACCGTGGATCAAAAACAACAATAGCAATTTGTTTGATGTTACCATGGGTAGCTATGACGGGGCAGAAATTTGCGAACTAGTAGGTCTTTTCATCTTAAACCATTTAGGAGAAAAGTTTGGCAAGAAAAACATCGGCTTGTACAGAGATGACGGTTGGCGGTTATTAAAAATAGATCAGCACGTTTGGCAGACAAAACCAGGAAAGAGCTACACAAAATTTTCGAACAGTTTGGCCTAAAAATAACAGCAGAATCAAATTTGCACGTGGTAAACTTTCTAGACGTAACATTCGACCTTTCTACCGGAAAATATAAACCTTATAGGAAGCCCAATGACGATCCGTTATACATACACAAGCACTCTAACCACCCACCCAGCATCTTAAGGCAACTTCCAGCATCTATCAACAAGCGCATTTCAACGCTGTCATCTGACAAACAAGTATTTGACGATGCAGTACAAACATATCAAAACGCACTAGGACATAGCAACTTCAGCCACAAGCTGGAATACATGCCACATGTAACACAGCAACCCACGCAGGAACAGGCAACGCAACATCATTTGGTTTAAACCCTCCATTTAGCAAAAATGCCAAGACAAACATCGCACGCAGTTTCCTCAAGCTTGTAGACACGCACTTTCCAATAGGCAACAAGTTACACAAGATTTTCAATAGGAACACAGTTAAGGTCAGTTACAGCTGCATGAACAACGTTAAGTCAATTATCACAAGTCCCAACACACGCATAATTAGGAAAAGCCAACCACAAGACATTAGCGCAGAGAACTGTAACTGTAGCAACAAGCACACATGCCCATTGCAGAACAAGTGCATGAGTAAGGACATTGTATACAAAGCAACAATTTTTACAGGCAACACACAGGACACAAAGCACTACATTGGCATGACCTCAAACACATTCAAAGAGCGATACAGGAATCATATCAAATCTTTCACACACAAAAAATATTCGAACGAGACGGAACTTCGAAACACGTTTGGCACTTAAAGCAAAAGAAAACAGATTTCACCATAAAATGGTCCATAATAAAAAAGTCTATTTCTTACACGGGAGGATCCAAAAGATGTAATTTATGTTTGGAAGAAAAAATCAGTATTTTGAAAGAAAAAAGCAATTGCTTGCTTAACAAAAGATCGGAAATAGTTTCGGCCTGCCAACACAAAAGCAGATTTCAGGTAAACAACCTAAACAAAGAAAGGAATGCATGCTATTCAACCACCCACGCGCCCACGTTTCCGCCTTGAGCATAAAAGAAGCTCGCACATTTTCGAAATTTATCTACCACCTGAAGATTCCCTTTGGATGAAACAGACTGTAGTGGTAAGTTTTTGAGG